>JAQFVV010006208.1:8615704-8831821 GCA_028023455.1 Epiperipatus broadwayi | reverse complement strand
AAATAATTGAGTGAAAGGACAATCATATATCACTGACCACTGTAGTCATTAAGAGGCTAAGATGCAGCTGAGCTGAATATATTTCTTAAAAAATATAATAGTAGGTGGACAATCAAAGCTGGAATTGTAAAGATCTAGAAAGAGATCACATATGAGATGAGATGGACAATTTGTTTGGCTATTGTAAAAAAGAGAAGCTATGAATTAGAAAAACTGGAGCAAGCATTGAAAATATCTCATTGTGAAATCAATCAATACTGATGTAATAATGTGCATTGATTTCATAGCAATAGATTGATCTACTTCAGAAAAACAATACTATTTGTGCAATTACTTTCAGTTATAGTGTTTTTCTGAAAGTTTGTGATGATGGTATTTTAGTTGTATTTATATATTGCATTAGTTCCATCATTTAGTATAAAGCATTGAATATCGTTAGAAAAATGTACCATTATTTACATTATTCAATTACATTCAACTGTTAGTAATAGCACATATGATAATGTATGCACAATGTTTCAAAGGATATTATTCTCCTCTCTTCTTAAGATGTTTTGAGTGGTATTGTTCTCTTCTCTTTTTCAAGTGTTGCTGGCCTGACCAGTTATAGTACTAGCATAGGAATCGAACTTGCACTCTTAGATTCTTGAGTTTTGACTTTAAGGTAACACTCTAACCAATTCCTCTCTTTTCCAGATGTTACTGGCCTGACCAGTGACAGTACCAGCATGAGAATCAAATCTGGACCCTTAGATCTGAGTTATGAATTTATGGTAACACTAGCCAATTAGTTGGTTAGGTAAATAATATATATTAAGGCTATAACCATAAGACTATGTGCTTATATGTGACAGTAGAAACCTCTACAAATTTTAACACAAGATTAATGACTTTAAAAGACAAGAGTGGCCACTCTTATCTTCAACCTACTTTTTAATTATATAGACGAATCTAAAGCATTTTGATTTGAGAGCTGAAGCTATTAACTACTTCACTGATTAAGTCCACAATTTCTATACAAGCTAATGTGTGTGAAATCTTTCAATTTACAGTGAGTCAGTGTGAAACTCTTATAATTAGAAATATTTTAAGACAATTTAAAGTTGCAATTAATAATTTGTTAAGCACAGACTCATTATCTAAATAATATATATTAAGACTATGCGCCTAAATGCGACAGTAAGAACCTCTACTAATGTCAACACAAGAATAACAAATTATTAATTACAACTTTAGTTGGTTAGGGCATTACATTAAAATTTATACATTTAATAAACACCTCCATATTTCCCCATTCTTTTTAAATACATATAAATAAAGATATAATAAAAGACAAATGACCCCAAGATGCATTTTGTGCTGAACCAGCACTCATCAATTGGCCCAGGTTGCAATCTCTCATATATATCTTTATTATATTCAAGAATCTAAGGATACAAAATTTGATTTCCATGCTAGTACTGTCACTGGTCAGGTCAGCAACACCTGAAGAAGAGGATAATATCACCACTTGAAACATTGTGCATATACTAACCTGTTGTGCTATTACTAACAGTTGAATGTAATTGGGAAATTTAAATAAAGTTATATTCTTCTAAAGACATTCAATACTTAATATGAGATAAATGAAATAGTCTAATATGGTTAGATACAATTATCAGCCATAATTTCAACAACAAAAAAGTTTTCTTTCTTTGAATGATCTGAATAGAACAGAGGTGAGCAATTAATGGCCTGAGGGACACATGCGACCTGCTAAGAGTTTGTATGCAGCCCACCAAGACAATCAGAAAAATCTGCCTTGGATTGAGATTTTCTTCCTGTTGTGAAACCAAATATTCATCTACTATTTTCCACTAGGATGGCCACATCAATACACATATGCAATGTAGATACGTTGTGCAGTGCTTTTTCAGTTGATGTGGTTCATTTCAATTTTGTCTTTGCATTAGTAAATATATACATTTCCAACTTTAGTGAAACCATGAACCCGCCAAAAAAATGTAAAATTGGTAATGAATGTCATGTGTTTAATGAAGAATGGACAAACAAATATTTCTTTGGTAATACAGGGAATAAAACAGTGTGTTTATTGTGTCATGAAAAAAAGGTGCAGCCTTCCACTAACCTTCGCTTCCACAAAGTGGCCCCCAATGTGGCCCTCCACCAATGTATGCAGCCCCTGAACCCAAACAATTGCCCACCCCTGGAATAGAGCATAAGAATATAGATATGGATAAAATGGACACAGGTAGATTTGTCCAAAGCAAGACTTAAGATAATTAGCCTTTCATAAGTGATCAAGACTAGTTTGTTAAAACTCACAATAATCCAATATCATGCAAGAATCACTCCTTCAAAAAACTATCCTTTCAATTAAATATTATTTCTCTACAAGGTAAGACTTTCTAAAGCAATATTAAATGTGAGAACTCTTCAGCAACAAGTCTTCTGTCAGACTTTAAAGTGTTTGGGGTCAGTCTATTTATTGTACTTTTATTTATGTATAAAAAATTACACCTTCGTCTTTATTACAATCACTAACTTCTATTTTCCTACAATTATTTTTACTGATATTACAACTATTTTATTCTTATAGGAGAAATATTCCAGACGTAACAACTTACATGTAAAATGGAACCATTTTAGTTCAACATATTTGGATTCATTCTATATTAGTACAGGCAAGGAATTATTAAATATGACTCCTCTAATGTACAATCATTTTCTGAGTGAAGTGACTGAAATCCAATTATATGATCACTAACTCATACTAGCACATAATGTTATTAAACAAGGCAAAACTCTCCATACAGTATGTGCTAGAATGAGATAGTGATCATATGATGTTTAGTGGTTTAACACCAATCCTGCCTAATAGGATAATGGTGGCTATGGTTGTTAAAGAGCCAAAGACACCAAAATGTACGGGTGCTGAACTGAGTTCAGAGCCATATGACTATATAAGATATTGAACTTAGATTGAAAATATTATTGTTTTCAATTTCATTCTCATAGTTTTATGCAGTGCTCTCAGATCCAAGGCTCCTCACTGATGAAGGCCACAAGCCAGAAACTAGTCTTGGGATATTGGATGAATAGGCACTAGATAGGGATTTTATGCACAAGCCTTCTGGCATCCATTGATTACTCTGGTTGGCACTACTTTATGGAGAGTTTTGCCTGTTTTGAAAAGAAAGTGTAATTTTAATACATTATGGTGAAAATCGTTTTTCTTTCATAGTGTTGAATGCAAAATGTGTTATATAAATATATATCAAACAAGTGTATCACTTCTCCAAAAAAAGAAACTCTTCGAAAACAGTGTGTGGAGGTTTTAATAAAGATTTTCCATTAAAAGACAAATTATGTATCTATTACTGGCAAATTGTTAAAAATAGGTGTTGTATTGAATGCTTAAGTTTTCTATATAATTGTGATGTTTTTAAGCGAAAATTTCATTTTTATTTGTTTACGTATTTTCCCTAGACCCCGTATGGAATACATAAGCATTATAAAGAATATTAAATAGTTTTTGGGCAAAGTATGAAAAAGGCTTTTCATGGCCATAAAACATGTGCAGTTTATTATTTCTAAATAACCACAAAAATTATTTATTTTTCTTTATAATTATTTTTATTATGGGTAAAAATATTATAATTTTAAGTCAACATTTTTTTATTTGTAATAAAATTAAAGTTCTGCATTGACGTTAATATTCACCTTCCTTTTTATTGAAAAGACACATGCAAAATTGTAGTCAAGCGTTAGTGGCCTAGTGGTTAGCATAGCTGTCTTCAAGCACTGGCCCGGA
Organism: Epiperipatus broadwayi; assembly: GCA_028023455.1. Classification (NCBI taxonomy): domain Eukaryota; kingdom Metazoa; phylum Onychophora; class Udeonychophora; order Euonychophora; family Peripatidae; genus Epiperipatus; species Epiperipatus broadwayi. Next base: position 8,828,007 of record JAQFVV010006208.1, on the reverse strand, counting down.
TTCGCTTCCCGGTCAACGCATTTGACGTATGGAAAATAAAAATTGTAAAAAAAAAAAAAAAGTATAAGATATATGGAATTTTTCATATTTAGCCTATATCATAAAATAATGGAATAAAAGAAATTGTAAAACGGTTTTATATTATTTTTATTAAATAATTAAAAATTTACCAATATGTTGAATTTGCTACCATCACGATGGAGTTTCACTTTCTTAATTACAAAAACGTTATATTTATTTTTCTTACTGAAAAGCCCTCTGACGAGAAAACATAGTAACAAGTTAGCACATGACTATCGTAATAAAATTGCTGCATTTTATATAAATATCAAACAATCCAAGGAAGAAATAAGGATATTTTAATACTATTATTCTTAAAATAAAGCAGTAACTGTGAAAAATTTTAAAGTATTAAAAATCTTCTAGAATATCAGGACCTTTTTCTAATTATTTTTAAACTCATCATCATCTAACTGTAAGATATCTACATAAAATTTCCTAACCCTTTCTGTTTTTACATTTAATAACTGATAAGCGAGTGTAACTAAGCTTTTATATTCAATAGAAATCGTTATAAAAACTCCATCATTTTCTTTTTTGAGGAAAAGTCTTAATAGAAGACTCCTTTAGGCTCATACAGAAGAAAATAATCTGAGTACAATTTATTCTCCTTATTTATTTAGTATAAGGTATCAGCACCCTCCAAATTACATAGAGGAAAGAGGACAACAGGAGCCTAGTAAATTGGATGTGCCTAGTAAATATGTACCATGGTGTGTGGACTTCCATGCTAAAAGTTTGGAGAGTCTATAAATTCCCACATTTGCAATATATAACCATATCATGGCCTGTTCTGACTCTGTTAATGTTTGACCAGAGTTTTTTTGAAATGGAAAAACCAAGTACTCATAGAGTATAATTAGCTAGAGTGTGATTATTTATGTTGGAGGTATTCCAATCACGAATGCACATGATGTTGATAACATGGGTGATATATTATGCTAATGTTTGTTGGTTAAATCAAGGAATATTTTTGCAAAGAATCTAGGACCTATCATGAGAGGTAAAATATTTCTTTAAAATCAAGAAATGAAGTGTGTGTGGGACTTAGTGATAATGTGTCATTGATGGATTTAGCTTTCATGGTTGATATAACTAATCACTTTAATGAACTTAATTTGCAATTGCAAGGGTAAAACAAAACAATACATGAAATGATTGGATATATTAATATCTTTTAAAAACAAGGCAAAGCTGTTAATTTTCCAGTTAAGAAAGAACGAATTGAGAAATTGCTAAAAATGTTTACAATAAATTGTCAAAAAATGGATGTCCATTTGACAAAAATAAATATTATAAGAAAAGAATAACTTGTCATTCCAAATTTGAGAGATGTTTTCAAGAGTTTATGAATTATCCATTAGCAATGTTGATGTAGAACAAATGACTGTGATTATAAATAATAAATTTTCTTAATCTGATGATTGCTGTTTTAGCATGAAATACATATATTGGTGATTATTTATCTTTTCAACATATATGTGTTTAAGTGTGTCAGTGTTATTAGATAAAGTGGAGAGTAGTGGGTCATGTGAAAGTCTGTGCTCATATACCCTATATATATATAGACACATGTATATAATGATCCTATGTTGCAGTTATTAATCTGTAGAAGAAAATGAAATTCTGCAAAATGACATAATTTTAAAAGCTCACAGTCAGAATCAAAAAATCAATTACGAAGTTCAATGGGTGAAGAAAGGTATTCATATTTTGTTAAAAAGTTGCATTTACTTTAACAGTGTATTTTGACTCTTCATATCTTTACAAGTCTACATTTTTTGACAGTGAATATAAATCAAAACCTCATTCCCATCTTGCAGAATACCATTTATAATCCTGTGTAAGAATAGTGATTAATAATTCTTATATACCCAGATATTGAAGATTAGTACATAGCACACATTGCAAATCTTCGACAACGTAGTAAATTTTCATGCATATACTTGAAATTGTTATTTGTAATAGTTATTGCTGTTGTTAATATTATTATTACATAGTAATATATAGATGGCAGGTTATGACACTAGGGGAAAATTTCAAGTAGCCATTGCCTGAAATAAACTGCCCATCTTTGCTATAAAAAAGCATTTAATTTTAAAAAATAAAAGAAATAAATTTGAAGTAATTTCAGTTTAGATAAGAGGTGAGAATATCTGGCTTATGGTCCAACTCCACCCCTCAAAAACTCTCAATCCTTCTCTCAGATATTTTCAAAATGCTTATTTAAAATGATTCTCTACAAAACTTCTAATTTAAACAAATTTATGCAAATATAAACAAAGTTAAACAAATTTATGCAAATATTGAATTAAGAGTTAAGTAAAGTAAAATGGTTGTTATTTTCTTAACTCCATTTTCTCTCTCTCCAATCTTTATATAGTTCTAGATTATTCTATCAGAGACACAATATTCCAACATATTGGTTGATCTATCTGATCACCGATTTCGTTTACGCTGCTGCTGAATTAGTTTTTATAGTGATTTTTGCAAATAAACATCATATGCTAGCAAAAGTAAAACTCACATTTATTTCACTTTTTTATTATTACTATGTATCTTTACATCATTTCAAGAAAAAATAGCAAAACAATTGAAATCATTTTCTGAAGGGAACTTTATATGAGATTGTATTCTAGATAATATAGAATTAATCTTTCTTGAATGTTAAAAGAAATTTGAGAATAGTACGTATATCAAAAATAACAGTTGCATAATGATGTGAAGAATTGTCAATATATGTGGAACAGTTGTTGATGCAAAAAATAATACCTGTTTGATTGGAATTCAGCAGTATTTTATGATCGTAAAAATCTTTAATATTATTAAAGAAATTTTAATTTTTACCTAAACTGAAACATCAAAAATGGGAAATGATATTTTTAATAATTAAAAAAGATAATGTTAAAGTTTCAATTGCAGATATCTGGAATATCCACTAGATGGAGCCAAGTCAACAGTGGAAAAAGAATGAGGATATACTAGTGCATTTCGACCTGTTATGAGTAAAAGTGATTTTAAGGAAAATTTTATTTTTCATTGCATAATTCACTAACAAATTTAAATTCTAAAATTATTATAATGACTTGTGGTCAAGTAACTACAGAGGCTAAAGAGCTTGGATTGAAAATATTATAGTGTTTTCAATTTAAAACTCATAGTTTTGTAGTTAAGTAGAGATAACAGGTGCCTGCTGGAGGGTTGCATTAGATCCTAAGATCTAGGTGCAGTGCTCTCAGATCCAAGGCTCATCACTGATGAAAGCCACAAGCCAAAAACTAGTCTAGGGATATTGGATGAGTAGACACTAGATGGGGTATTTTATGCACAAGCTTTCTGGCATCCATTTATTACTCTGGTTGGCATAGGGTGGCACTACTTTATGGAGAGTTTTGCCTGTTTTGAAAAGAAAATGTAATTTTAATACATTATGGTAAAAGTCGTTTTTTCTTTTATAGTGTTGAATGCAAAATGTGTTATATATATCATACAAGTGTATCACTTCTCCAAAAAAAAAAGAAACTCTTCGAAAACAGTGTGTGGAGGTTTTGATAATAATTTTCCATTAAAAGGCAAATTATGTATCTATTACTGGCAAATTGTGAAAAACAGGTGTTGTATTGAATGCTTAAGTTTTCTATATAATTGTGTAATAATTTACTAAGGCTGTAATCTTAGAAATAAGCGTCTGAAAAATACGAAGGTAGGGACCTCTATAGGTCTTAAAACACAAGCTTACGATGTTTTTAAGCTAAAATTTCATTTTTATTTTTTTACGTATTTTCCCTAGACCCCGTATGGAATACATAAGCATTATAAAGAATATTAAATAGTTTTGGGGCGAAGTATGAAAAAAGGCTTTTCATGGGTATAAAACATGTGCAGTTTATATTTCTAAATAACCACAACAATTATTTATTTTTCTTTATAATTATTTTTATTATAGGTAAAAATATAATTTTAAATCAACATTTTTTTTTTTGTAATAAAATTAAAGTTCTTTATTCAGGTTAATATTCACCTTCCGTTTTATTGAAAAGATACATGCAAAATTGTAGTCAAACGTTAGTGGCCTAGTGGTTAGCATAGCAGCCCTCAAGCAGCTGGTCCGGGTTCGCTTCAACGCATTTGACATATGGAAAATAAAAAATTGTAAAAAAAAAAAAAAACAAAGTATAAGATATATGGAATTTTTCATATTTATCCTATATCATAAAATAATGGAATAAAAGAAATTGTAAAAAGTTTTTATATTAACTAATTAAACATTTACCAATATGTTGAATTTGCTACCATCACGATGGAGTTTCACTTTCTTAATTACAAAGACGTTATATTTATTTTTCTTACTGAAAAGCCCTCTGACGAGAAAACATAGTAACAAGTTAGCACATGACTATCGTAATAAATATGCTAAATTTTATATAAATATCAAACAAGCCAAGGTACAAATAAGGATATTTTAATACTATTATTTTTAAAATAAAGGAGTAACTATGAAGAATTTTAAAATATTAAAAATCTTCTAGAATCTCAGGAACTTTTTGTAATCATTTTTCAATGCTTCATTATCCATCTGAAAGATATGTACATAAGATTTCCTAACACTTTTCATTATAAAATTAATATCCATAAGTTCCTGTAACTAACGTTTTCATTCTGTGGAAAGCGTTATTAACCAATTATACCGTTACTTCGGGGTAGTCTACTTCCATTTGTTTTACTTTGTAGTTTGATGAATTTCCCAAATATTCCTCAGAGTAGTATTTTTATATAAATGATGTTTAAGAATACGATCCTGAGAGATTTACAGACAATATTATCAGTTGATTGTGTTTTCAAAAAATATGTACAGGAATAAATAAATTTCCAATTTATAAAGTTATCTTGATAACAATTGATGGTGTACAATCTATGACCAGAATAATCAATGGTTCTTTGGTTATGTGTACCAGAGATAACAACTTTCCATATTTTCTTTTGCATTAGTGTGCTATTCACGAGTAGGCTCTCTGTTGTAAAATACTAACTATGTGCTATATTATGGAATCTATATGAAAATTGTGAACTCCTTTTGAGGAAAAGTCTTAATAGAAGATTGCTTTAGGGTCATACAGAAGAAAATAATCTGAGTACAATTTATTCTACTTATTTATTTAGTGTAAGGTATCAGAATGTCAAAATTCAGCACCCTCCATGGTTTGCGGTCTTCCACACTAAAAGTTTGGAGAGTCTATAAATTCCCACATTTTTAACATATAACAATATCCTGGCCTGTTCTGACTCTGTTAATCTTTGACCAGAGTTTTCTTGAAAGGGAAAAACCAAGTACTCATAGAGTACAGATTGCTAGAGTATGATTATTTGTGTTGGAGGTATTCCAATCACAAATCCATATGATGTTGATGACATGGGTGATATATTATGCTGATGTTTGTTGGTTAAGTCAAGAATTATTTTTGCAAAAATCAAGGACCTATCATGAGAGGTAAAATATTTCTTTAAAATCAAGAAATAAAGTGTGTGTTGAACTTGGTTGATATAACTAATCACTTTAATGAACTTAATTTGCAATTGCAAGGGAAAAACAAAACAATACATGAAATGATTGGATATATTAATATCTTTTAAAAACAATCAAAGCTGTTGATTTGCCAGTTAAGAAAGAACGAATTGAGAAATTGCTAAAAATATTTACAATAAATTGTCAAAAAATGGATGTCCATTTGACAAAAATAAATATTATAAGGAAAGAATAACTGGTCATTCCAAATTTGAGAGATGTTTCCAAGAGTTTATGAATTATCCATTAGCAATGTTGATGTGGAACAAATGACTGTGATTATAAATAATACTTTTCTTAATCTGTAGAAGAAAATGAAATTCTGCAAAATGACATAATTTTAAAAGCTCACAGTCAGAATCAAAAAATCACTTATAAAGTTCAATGGGTGAAGAAAGGTATTCAAATTTTGTTAAAAAGTTGCATTTACTTTAACATTGTATTTTGACTCGTCACATCTTTACAAGTCTACATTTTTTGACAGTGAATATAAATCAAAACCTCATTCCCATCTTACAGAATACCATTTATAATCCGGTGTAAGAATGGTGATTAATAATTCTTATATACCCAGATATTGAAGATTAGTACATAGCACACATTGCAAATCTTTGACAACGTAGTTAATTTTCATGCATATACTTGAAATTGTTATTTGTAATAGTTATTGCTGTTGTTAATATTATTATTACATAGTAATATATAGATGGCAGGTTATGACACTAGGGGAAAATTTCAAGTAGCCATTGTCTGAAATAAACTGCCCATCTTTGCTATAAAAAAACATTTAATTTTAAAAAATAAAAGAAATAAATTTGAAGTAATTTCAGTTTAAATAAGAGGTGAGAATATCTGGCTTATGGTCCAACTCCATCCCTCAAAAACTCTCAATCCTTCTCTCAGATATTTTCAAAATGCTTATTTAAAATGAATCTGTACAAAACTTCTAGTTTAAACAAATTTATGCAAATATAAACAAAGTTAAACAAATTTATGCAAATATCGAATTAAGAGTTAAGTAAAGTAAAATGTTTGTTATTTTCTCAACCCCATTTTTTCTCTCTCCAATTTGTATATAGTTCTAGTTTATTCTATCAGAGACACAATATTTCAACATATTATACATATTGGGTGATCTATCTGACAACCAATTTTATTTACGCTGCTGCAGAGTTAGTTTTTATAGCGATTTTTGCAAATAAACATCATATGCTAGCAAAAGTAAAACTCAAAATTTATTTCACTTTTTTATTATTACTATGTATCTTTACATCATTTCAAGAAAAAATAGCAAAAAAAATGAAATCATTTTCTCAAGGGAACTTTATATGAGATTGTATTCTAGATAATATAGAATTAATCTTTCCTGTATGTTAAAAGAAATTTGAGAATAGTACGTATATCAAAAATAACAGTTGCATAATGATGTGAAGAATTGTCAATAAATGTGGAACAGTTGTTGATGCAAAAAATAATACCTGTTTGATTGGAATTCAGCAGTATTTTATGATCGTAAAAATCTTTAATATTATTAAAGAAATTTTAATTTTTACCTAAACTGAAACATCAAAAATGGGAAATGATATTTTTAATAATTAAAAAAGATAATGTTAAAGTTTCAATTGCAGATATCTGGAATATCCACTAGATGGAGCCAAGTCAACAGTGGAAAAAGAATGAGGATATACTAGTGCATTTCGACCTGTTATGGGTAAAAGTGATTTTAAGGAAAATTTTATTTTTCATTGCATAATTCACTAACAAATTTAAATTCTAAAATTATTATAATGACTTGTGGTCAAGTAACTACAGAGGCTAAAGAGCTTGGATTGAAAATATTATAGTGTTTTCAATTTAAAACTCATAGTTTTGTAGTTAAGTAGAGATAACAGGTGCCTGCTGGAGGGTTGCATTAGATCCTAAGATCTAGGTGCAGTGCTCTCAGATCCAAGGCTCATCACTGATAAAGGCCACAAGCCAGAAACTGGTCTAGGGATATTGGATGAGTAGGCACTGGATGGAAGATTTTATGCACAAGCCTTTTGGTGTCCATTTATTACTCTGACTTGCACTGAGTGGCAATAGGTATAGAGAGTTTTGCTTGTTTAATAATGTACTACACACACAAACTGTTCACAGTTAGTTATTCCATTGTTTGATGATCTTTTGAAAATAATAGACAACTACATTGTTTTCAGTAGTGACAAGTTGACAAATTGTAAACATTTCATTGGATAAAAAGTCATTCAGAAAATTCCCTTAGCAGGAATTAAAGCTGGATAATAAATCACACCTCATATTTGTCAGATAATTGATTAGTCATTCCAGAATTTTTTCATGACATCACAACATAATTTAAATCGTAAAATTAGCAGCAAAACCAACATTTTGACTAATAACTTTCTTCTGATTGGGAATATTATTGAAAATTAATTCATTTCCTTCTTAGGAGCTTGTAAATGTGTTTTATTTAGTCTTTATATACATATTCATTTGTGCTGGTGACTTTCGGCATCACGAGACTAATACTTAAGTACAAAATTTTTTTATCAGATTAATATTTTTTAAACAGGCAAAAACTCTCCATATAGTAGTGCCACATTGTGCTAAACAGAGCAATCAATGGATGCCAGAAGGCTTGTGCATAAAATCCCTATCTAGTGTCTACTCATTCAATATCCCCAGACTAGTTTCTGGCTTGTGGCCTTCATCAGTGATGAGCCTTGGATCTGAGAGTACTGCACCTAGATCTGAAGATATTGGATGTGTAGGCACTAGATAGGGATTTTATGCACAAGCCTTCTGGCATCCATTGATTGCTCTGGTTAGCACAAGGTGGCATTACTATATGGAGAGTTTTTGCCTGTTTACTAACAGTTATGTGCTAGCATGAGATGGTGATCATGTGGTATTAATATTTTTTGTTTTATTAAGGATGGTGATTTACATCTTGCGAATGTATATTTATTTTATAACATGTAATAGTAAATAAAAACGATGATGCTAATTTGTTTTAATTTACAAAAAGAATATGGCTTCCCTTTAAAAAAAGAATGTTAAATAGATCCTTCACTTAAAAGATGCCCCACTGAAGATTTAGATTCTAATGTTTTCAACCATCTCTAGAAGATAAACCAGATTTTGATTTTTTTTTCTGAACATTCTATGAATAAGTTCACCTATTGTAGGTCTTTTTGTTATCATAAAATATATCTACTTATGGTTAAAATTTAGAACTGTTGTTGAAATTTACCATTAAATGCGGTTTTATTATTATTAAATTTTCCTGGATGATGAAAGAAATTCCTCGAGTACTGAAAAAAAAGTAGGTAAGTGGTCTGTAGCCAATCCAGTTACCTATTTTAATCATCATCAACCATTATCCATCCACTGCAGGATGAAGGTCTCTCCAACTTCAATCCATCTTCTTCAATTTTTAGCTTCTCTTCTCCACATCACCCCTGCACACTTTCTTATTTCATCCATCCATCTCATGTGTGGTCTCTTTCTGGGTCTTTTACAATCTCTTGGAATCCAGTTTAAGATTTCAATTGTCCATATATTATCACCTCTTCTAGCAATATATCCATCCCAACTCCACTTAAGTCTTTTAATTTTTTCAATGAGGTCAGTAACATCTGTTTGTTCTCTTATCCATAAATTGTGTTTTCGATCTCTTCTTGTTACTCCCAGCTTGCATCTCTCCATACTTCTTTGAGTGATCTGCAGTCTCTGTATTGCTCTTCTATTAAGTCCAAGTCTCAGATCCTTATGCAAGAACTGGTAAAACACATTTATTAAAAACCTTCCTTTTCAAACATCTAGGCACATATCCTTTTAGTATCAAGTTATTTCTACCAAAAGCACTCCAACCAAGTTTAATTCTATGATTAATTTCATCCATTATGTTTCCATCTGTACTAATAATCTGACCAAGGTATTTGTAACTGTTAACTTCTTCTAGTTCATCATAATCAATCTTTATTTTCATATTTTGAGAAAATCCATTAAACATTACTTGAGCTTTTTTAACATTTATCTTTAGTCCTACTTTCATCTGATAACTTCTGCAACATGTGGTTAGAAAATGATTGTCTAATTGTTAATTGGAGGGCCTCAGATGAGCGGTACAGAACTGACTGCTCAACTAAAAAAAGTCCCTGTTGGCCTCTTTGTTCTACATAATTTGGAAGAGATAGCTCTTGATTGATTAAGCACTGCCAGGGTCGAATTTTAATGTGCTCATATCATGTGTACTAAATAAATAAATAAAAATGTTCATTTATTTGCTACTATGTGTGGCAATGTATAATGACGTCCTTTATATTCTGATCTCTAATTATACTTTACTGTTTTCCTTCATGATTTTTTTGTTGAAGCAAAGTGTTCATAATAGACAATCTCTATATTAGAGTAGCAAATTATTTATAAAGTAGTGCTACCTAGTGCAAACCTTAGTAATCAAGGAATGCAAAAAAGTTTGTGCGTTAAATCCTTATCTAGTGTCTAGGCATCCAATATCCCAGACTAGTTAAGCTAGGAACTACGTTGGAGATAACAACTACTCTTTCTTATTGCTTTGCCAAATATATACCATATTCTTATTGCTTTGCCAAATATATACCATGTAATACTAAATCATCCATGCATTTTACTACTGTTACACAATGCTTAATTTACCACCCTCTTTTACAGTTTACAGTTTCGATTGCCCCAGAAATCTTCTTCAGAACTTTTATATCTCCTAACTTGAGCATTAAAGTTAGGAGACATAAAAGTTGTAAAGAAGATTGCTGGGGTAATCGAAACTGTAAAAGAAAATGGTAAATAAAACATTGTGTAATAGTAGTAAAGTGCGTGGATGATTTAATATTATAGGGTATACTTTGAAGATATAGGACGAATATGCACTAGATGGGTATTTTATGCACAAACCTCCTTACATCCATTGATTACTAAGGTTTACACTAGGTAGCACTACTGTATGGAGAGTTTCCTACTGTTTACAACTTATGTAAGCATAGAAATGGTGATCGTGTGATGTTTTATAGAAATCTTTATATTATGTGTCATAGAATGATTTTGGTAAGCACAGCTTCATATATATATATATATGTTTGTGTGTGTGAGTTACAATTTTTTACTAATAGATCAGAAATTTTGTTTTGTAACAGAATAGTGGTATTGAGACTTCAGATCACACTATAAAATGTAAAGAGATATATATTATAACAAGAAGAGATTGGAAGTTAAATAATTGAGTGAAAGAACAATCATATATCACTGACCACTGTAGTCATTAAGAGGCTAAGATGCAGCTGAGCTGAATATATTTCTTAAAAAATATAATAGTAGGTGGACAATCAAAGCTGGAATTGTAAAGATCTAGAAAGATATCACATATGAGATGAGATGGACAATTTTTTTTGGCTATTGTAAAAAAGAGAAGCTATGAATTAGAAAAACTGGAGCAAGCATTGAAAATATCTTATTGTGAAATCAATCAATACTGATGTAATAATGTGCATTGATTTCATAGCAATAGATTGATCTACTTTAGAAAAACAATACTATTGGTGCAATTACTTTCAGCTATAGTGTTTTCCTGAAAGTTTGTGATGATCGTATTTTAGTTGTATTTATATATTGCATTAGTTCCATCATTTAGTATAAAGCATTGAATATCGTTAGAAAAATGTACCATTATTTACATTTTTCAATTACATTCAACTGTTAGTAATAGCACATATGATAATGTATGCACAATGTTTCAAAGGATATTATTTTCCTCTCTTCTTTAGATGTTTTGAGTGGTATTGTTCTCTTCTCTTTTTCAAGTGTGGCTGGCCTGACCAGTTATAGTACTAGCATAGGAATCGAACTTGCACTCTTAGATTCTTGAGTTTTGACTTTAAGGTAACCCTCTAACCAATTCCTCTCTTTTCCAGATGTTACTGGCCTGACCAGTGACAGTACCAGAATGAGAATCAAATCTGGACCCTTAGATTTTTGAGTTATGAATTTATGGTAACACTAGCCAGTTACTTAGTTGGTTAGGTAAATAATATATATTAAGGCTATAACCATAAGACTATGTGCTTATATGTGACAGTAGAGACCTCTACAAATTTTAACACAAGATTAATGACTTTAAAAGACAAGAGTGGCCACTCTTATCTTCAACCTACTTTTTAATTATATAGAGGAATCTAAAGCATTTTGATTTGAGAGCTGAAGCTATTAACTACTTCATTAATTAAGTCCACAATTTCTATACAAGCTAATGTATGTTAAATCTTTCAATTTACAGTGAGTCAGTGTGAAACTCTTATAATTAGAAATATTTTAAGACAATTTAAAGTTGCAATTAATAATTTGTTAAGCACAGACTCATTATCTAAATAATATATATTAAGACGATGCGCCTAAATGTGACAGTAAGAACCTCTACTAATGTCAACACAAGAATAACAAATTATTAATTACAACTTTAGTTGGTTAGGGCATTACATTAAAATTTATACATATAATAAACACCTCCATATTTCCCCATTCTTTTTAAATACATATAAATAAAGATATAATAAAAGACAAATGACCCCCAAGATGCATTTCGTGCTGAACCAGCACTCATCAATTGGCCCAGGTTGCAATCTCTCATATACATCTTTATTATATTCAAGAATCTAAGGATACAAAATTTGATTTCCATGCTAGTACTGTCACTGGTTAGGTCAGCAACACCTGAAGAAGAGGATAATATTACCACTTGAAACATTGTGCATATACTAACCTGTTGTGCTATTACTAACAGTTGAATGTAATTGGGAAATTTAAATAAAGTTATATTCTTCTAAAGACATTCAATACTTAATATGAGATAAATGAAATAGTCTAATATGGTTAGATACAATTATCAGCCATAATTTCAACAAAAAAAAGTTTTCTTTCTTTGAATGATCTGAATAGAACAGGGGTGAGCAATTAATGGCCTGAGGGACACATGCGACCTGCTAAGAGTTTGTATGCAGCCCACCAAGACAATCAGAAAAATCTGCCTTGGATTGAGATTTCCTTCCTGTTGTGAAACCAAATATTCATCTACTATTTTCCACTAGGATGGCCACATCAATACACATATGCAATGTAGATACGATGTGCAGTGCTTTTTCAGTTGATGAGGTTAATTTCAATTTTGTCTTTGCATTAGTAAATATATACATTTCCAACTTTAGTGAAACCATGAACCCGCCAAAAAAATGTAAAATTGGTAATGAATGTCATGTGTTTAATGAAGAATGGACAAACAAATATTTCTTTGGTAATACAGGGAATAAAACAGTGTGTTTATTGTGTCATGAAAAAAAGGTGCAGCCTTCCACTAACCTTCGCTTCCACAAAGTGGCCCCCAATGTGGCCCTCCGCCAATGTATGCAGCCCCTGAACCCAAACAATTGCCCACCCCTGGAATAGAGCATAAGAATATAGATATGGATAAAATGGACACAGGTAGATTTGTCCAAAGCAAGACTTAAGACAATTAGCCTTTCATAAGTGATCAAGACTAGTTTGTTAAAACTCACAATAATCCAATATCATGCAAGATTCACTCCTTCAAAAAACTATCCTTTCAATTAAATATTATTTCTCTACAAGGTAAGACTTTCTAAAGCAATATTAAATGTGAGAACTCTTCAGCAACAAGTCTTCTGTCAGACTTTAAAGTGTTTGGGGTCAGTCTATTTATTGTACTTTTATTTATGTATAAAAAATTACACCTTTGTCTTTATTACAATCACTAACTTCTATTTTTCTACAATTATTTTTACTGATATTACAACTATTTTATTCTTATAGGAGAAATATTCCAGACGTAACAACTTACATGTAAAATGAAACCATTTTAGTTCAACATATTTGGATTCATTCTATATTAGTACAGGCAAGGAATCATTAAATATGACTCCTCTAATGTACAATCATTTTCTGAGTGAAGTGACTGAAATCCAATTATATGATCACTAACTCATACTAGCACATAATGTTATTAAACAAGGCAAAACTCTCCATACAGTATGTGCTAGAATGAGATAGTGATCATATGATGTTTAGTGGTTTAACACCAATCCTGCCTAATAGGATAGTGGTGGCTATGGTTGTTAAAGAGCCAAAGACACCAAAATGTACGGGTGCTGAACTGAGTTCAGAGCCATATGACTATATAAGATATTGAGCTTAGATTGAAAATATTATTGTTTTCAATTTCATTCACATAGTTTTATGCAGTGCTCTCAGATCCAAGGCTCCTCACTGACGAAGGCCACAAGCCAGAAACTAGTCTTGGGATATTGGATGAATAGGCACTAGATAGGGATTTTATGCACAAGCCTTCTGGCATCCATTGATTACTCTGGTTGGCACTACTTTATGGAGAGTTTTGCCTGTTTTGAAAAGAAAGTGTAATTTTAATACATTATGGTGAAAATCGTTTTTCTTTCATAGTGTTGAATGCAAAATGTGTTATATAAATATATATCAAACAAGTGTATCACTTCTCCAAAAAAAGAAACTCTTCGAAAACAGTGTGTGGAGGTTTTAATAAAGATTTTCCATTAAAAGACAAATTATGTATCTATTACTGGCAAATTGTGAAAAACAGGTGTTATATAGAATGCTTAAGTTTTCTATATAATTGTGATGTTTTTAAGCGAAAATTTCATTTTTATTTGTTTACGTATTTTCCCTAGACCCCGTATGGAATACATAAGCATTATAAAGAATATTAAATAGTTTTTGGGCAAAGTACGAAAAAGGCTTTTCATGGCCATAAAACATGTGCAGTTTATTATTTCTAAATAACCACAAAAATTATTTATTTTTCTTTATAATTATTTTTATTATGGGTAAAAATATTATAATTTTAAGTCAACATTTTTTTATTTGTAATAAAATTAAAGTTCTGCATTGACGTTAATATTCACCTTCCTTTTTATTGAAAAGATACATGCAAAATTGTAGTCAAGCGTTAGTGGCCTAGTGGTTAGCATAGCTGTCTTCAAGCACTGGCCCGGATTCGCTTCCCGGTCAACGCATTTGACGTATGGAAAATAAAAATTGTAAAAAAAAAAAAAAGTATAAGATATATGGAATTTTTCATATTTAGCCTATATCATAAAATAATGGAATAAAAGAAATTGTAAAACGGTTTTATATTATTTTTATTAAATAATTAAAAATTTACCAATATGTTGAATTTGCTACCATCACGATGGAGTTTCACTTTCTTAATTACAAAAACGTTATATTTATTTTTCTTACTGAAAAGCCCTCTGACGAGAAAACATAGTAACAAGTTAGCACATGACTATCGTAATAAAATTGCTGCATTTTATATAAATATCAAACAATCCAAGGAAGAAATAAGGATATTTTAATACTATTATTCTTAAAATAAAGCAGTAACTGTGAAAAATTTTAAAGTATTAAAAATCTTCTAGAATATCAGGACCTTTTTCTAATTATTTTTAAACTCATCATCATCTAACTGTAAGATATCTACATAAAATTTCCTAACACTTTCTGTCTTTACATTTAATAACTGATAAGCGAGTGTAACTAAGCTTTTAATTCTGTAGAAAGCGTTATAAAAACTCCATCATTTTGTATTTTGAGGAAAAGTCTTAATAGAAGACTCCTTTAGGCTCATACAGAAGAAAATAATCTGAGTACAATTTATTCTCCTTATTTATTTAGTATAAGGTATCAGCACCCTCCAAATTACATAGAGGAAAGAGGACAACAGGAGCCTAGTAAATTGGATGTGCCTCGTAAATATGTACCATGGTGTGTGGACTTCCATGCTAAAAGTTTGGAGAGTCTATAAATTCCCACATTTGCAATATATAACCATATCATGGCCTGTTCTGACTCTGTTAATGTTTGACCAGAGTTTTTTTGAAATGGAAAAACCAAGTACTCATAGAGTATAATTAGCTAGAGTGTGATTATTTATGTTGGAGGTATTCCAATCACGAATGCACATGATGTTGATAACATGGGTGATATATTATGCTAATGTTTGTTGGTTAAATCAAGGAATATTTTTGCAAAGAATCTAGGACCTATCATGAGAGGTAAAATATTTCTTTAAAATCAAGAAATGAAGTGTGTGTGGGACTTAGTGATAATGTGTCATTGATGGATTTAGCTTTCATGGTTGATATAACTAATCACTTTAATGAACTTAATTTGCAATTGCAAGGGTAAAACAAAACAATACATGAAATGATTGGATATATTAATATCTTTTAAAAACAAGGCAAAGCTGTTAATTTTCCAGTTAAGAAAGAACGAATTGAGAAATTGCTAAAAATGTTTACAATAAATTGTCAAAAAATGGATGTCCATTTGACAAAAATAAATATTATAAGAAAAGAATAACTTGTCATTCCAAATTTGAGAGATGTTTTCAAGAGTTTATGAATTATCCATTAGCAATGTTGATGTAGAACAAATGACTGTGATTATAAATAATAAATTTTCTTAATCTGATGATTGCTGTTTTAGCATGAAATACATATATTGGTGATTATTTATCTTTTCAACATATATGTGTTTAAGTGTGTCAGTGTTATTAGATAAAGTGGAGAGTAGTGGGTCATGTGAAAGTCTGTGCTCATATACCCTATATATATAGACACATGTATATAATGAGCCTATGTTGCAGTTATTAATCTGTAGAAGAAAATGAAATTCTGCAAAATGACATAATTTTAAAAGCTCACAGTCAGAATCAAAAAATCAATTACGAAGTTCAATGGGTGAAGAAAGGTATTCATATTTTGTTAAAAAGTTGCATTTACTTTAACAGTGGATTTTGACTCTTCATATCTTTACAAGTCTACATTTTTTGACAGTGAATATAAATCAAAACCTCATTCCCATCTTGCAGAATACCATTTATAATCCTGTGTAAGAATAGTGATTAATAATTCTTATATACCCAGATATTGAAGATTAGTATATAGCATGCATTGGAAATCTTCAACAACTTAATAAATTTTCATGCATATATTTAAAATTGTTATTTGTAATAGTTATTGTTGTTGTTAATATTATTATTACATAGTAATATATAGACGGCAGGTTATGATACTAGGGTAAAATTTCAAGTAGCCATTGCCTGAAATAAACTGCCCATCTTTGCTATAAAAACATTTAATTTTAAAAAATAAAATAAATTTGAAGTAATTTCAGTTTAGATAAGAGGTGAGAATATCTGGCTTATGGTCCAACTCCACCCCTCAAAAACTCTCAATCCTTCTCTCAGATATTTTCAAAATGCTTATTTAAAATGATTCTCTACAAAACTTCTAATTTAAACAAATTTATGCAAATATAAACAAAGTTAAACAAATTTATGCAAATATTGAATTAAGAGTTAAGTAAAGTAAAATGGTTGTTATTTTCTTAACTCCATTTTCTCTCTCTCCAATCTTTATATAGTTCTAGATTATTCTATCAGAGACACAATATTCCAACATATTGGTTGATCTATCTGATCACCGATTTCGTTTACGCTGCTGCCGAATTAGTTTTTATAGTGATTTTTGCAAATAAACATCATATGCTAGCAAAAGTAAAACTCAAATTTATTTCACTTTTTTATTATTACTATGTATCTTTACATCATTTCAAGAAAAAATAGCAAAACAATTGAAATCATTTTCTGAAGGGAACTTTATATGAGATTGTATTCTAGATAATATAGAATTAATCTTTCCTGTATGTTAAAAGAAATTTGAGAATAGTACGTATATCAAAAATAACAGTTGCATAATGATGTGAAGAATTGTCAATATATGTGGAACAGTTGTTGATGCAAAAAATAATACCTGTTTGATTGGAATTCAGCAGTATTTTATGATCGTAAAAATCTTTAATATTATTAAAGAAATTTTAATTTTTACCTAAACTGAAACATCAAAAATGGGAAATGATATTTTTAATAATTAAAAAAGATAATGTTAAAGTTTCAATTGCAGATATCTGGAATATCCACTAGATGGAGCCAAGTCAACAGTGGAAAAAGAATGAGGATATACTAGTGCATTTCGACCTGTTATGAGTAAAAGTGATTTTAAGGAAAATTTTATTTTTCATTGCATAATTCACTAACAAATTTAAATTCTAAAATTATTATAATGACTTGTGGTCAAGTAACTACAGAGGCTAAAGAGCTTGGATTGAAAATATTATAGTGTTTTCAATTTAAAACTCATAGTTTTGTAGTTAAGTAGAGATAACAGGTGCCTGCTGGAGGGTTGCATTAGATCCTAAGATCTAGGTGCAGTGCTCTCAGATCCAAGGCTCATCACTGATGAAAGCCACAAGCCAAAAACTAGTCTAGGGATATTGGATGAGTAGACACTAGATGGGGTATTTTATGCACAAGCTTTCTGGCATCCATTTATTACTCTGGTTGGCATAGGGTGGCACTACTTTATGGAGAGTTTTGCCTGTTTTGAAAAGAAAATGTAATTTTAATACATTATGTTAAAAGTCGTTTTTTTTTTATAGTGTTGAATGCAAAATGTGTTATATATATCATACAAGTGTATCACTTCTCCAAAAAAAGAAACTCTTCGAAAACAGTGTGTGGAGGTTTTGATAATAATTTTCCATTAAAAGGCAAATTATGTATCTATTACTGGCAAATTGTGAAAAACAGGTGTTGTATTGAATGCTTAAGTTTTCTATATAATTGTGTAATAATTTACTAAGGCTGTAACCTTAGAAATAAGCGTCTGAAAAATACGAAGGTAGGGACCTCTATAGGTCTTAAAACACAAGCTTACGATGTTTTTTAGCTAAAATTTCATTTTTATTTTTTTACGTATTTTCCCTAGACCCCGTATGGAATACATAAGCATTATAAAAAATATTAAATAGTTTTTGGGAAAAGTATGAAAAAGGCTTTTCATGGGTATAAAACATGTGCAGTTTATATTTCTAAATAACCACAACAATTATTTATTTTTCTTTATAATTATTTTTATTATAAGTAAAAATATAATTTTAAATCAACTTTTTTTTTTTGTAATAAAATTAAAGTTCTTTATTCAGGTTAATATTCACCTTCCGTTTTATTGAAAAGATACATGCAAAATTGTAGTCAAACGTTAGTGGCCTAGTGGTTAGCATAGCAGCCTTCAAGCAGCCGGCCTGGGTTCGCTTCAACGCATTTGACATATGGAAAATAAAAAATTGTAAAAAAAAAAAAAAAACAAAGTATAAGATATATGGAATTTTTCATATTTATCCTATATCATAAAATAATGGAATAAAAAAAATTGTAAAAAGTTTTTATATTAAGTAATTAAACATTTATCAATATGTTGAATTTGCAACCATCACGATGGAGTTTCACTTTCTTAATTACAAAGACGTTATATTTATTTTTCTTACTGAAAAGCCCTCTGACGAGAAAACATAGTAACAAGTTCGCACAT
Organism: Epiperipatus broadwayi; assembly: GCA_028023455.1. Classification (NCBI taxonomy): domain Eukaryota; kingdom Metazoa; phylum Onychophora; class Udeonychophora; order Euonychophora; family Peripatidae; genus Epiperipatus; species Epiperipatus broadwayi. The sequence goes on along the minus strand of JAQFVV010006208.1, from coordinate 8,808,873 downwards.
GACTATCGTAATAAATATGCTAAATTTTATATAAATATCAAACAAGCCAAGGTACAAATAAGGATATTTTAATACTATTATTTTTAAAATAAAGGAGTAACTATGAACAATTTTAAAATGTTAAAAATCTTCTAGAATCTCAGGAACTTTTTGTACTCATTTTTTAATGCTTCTAGGTGCAGTGCTCTCAGATCCAAGGCTCATCACTGATGAAGGCCACAAGCCAGAAACTGGTCTAGGGATATTGGATGATTAGGGACTGGATGAAAGATTTTATGCACAAGCCTTTTGGTGTCCATTTATTACTCTGGCTTGCACTGAGTGGCAATAGGTATAGAGAGTTTTGCTTGTTTAATAATGTACTACACACACAAACTGTTCACAGTTAGTTATTCCATTGTTTGATCTTTTGAAAATAATAGACAACTACATTGTTTTCAGTAGTGACAAGTTGACAAATTGTAAACATTTCATTGGATAAAAAGTCATTTCAGAAAAATTCCCTTAGCAGGAATTAAAGCTGGATAACAAATCACACCTCATATTTAACAGATAATTGATTAGTCATTCCAGAATTTTTTCATGACATCACAACACAATTTCAATCGTAAAATTAGCAGCAAAACCAACATTTTGACTAATAACTTTCTTCTGATTGGGAATATTATTGAAAATTAATTCATTTCCTTCTTAGGAGCTTGTAAATGTGTTTTATTTAGTCTTTATATACATCTTCATTTGTGCTGGTGACTTTCATCATCACGAGACTAATACTTAAGTACAAATTTTTTTATCAGATTAATATTTTTTAAACAGGCAAAAACTCTCCATATAGTAGTGCCACATTGTGCTAAACAGAGAAATCAATGGATGCCAGAAGGCTTGTGCATAAAATCCCTATCTAGTGTCTACTCATTCAGTATCCCCAGACTAGTTTCTGGCTTGTGGCCTTCATCAGTGATGAGCCTAAGATCTAGGTGCAGTACTCTGGAGATATTGGATGTGTAGGCACTAGATAGGGATTTTATGCACAAGCCTTCTGGCATCCATTGATTGCTCTGGTTAGCACAAGGTGGCATTACTATATGGAGAGTTTTTGCCTGTTTACTAACAGTTATGTGCTAGCATGCGATGATCATGTGGTATTAATATTTTTTGTTTTATTAAGGATGGTGATTTACATCTTGCGAATGTATATTTATTTTATAACATGTAATAGTAAATAAAAACGATGATGCTAATTTGTTTTAATTTACAAAAAGAATATGGCTTCCCTTTAAAAAAAGAATGTTAAATAGATCCTTCACTTAAAAGATGCCCCACTGAAGATTTAGATTCTAATGTTTTCAACCATCTCTAGAAGATAAACCAGATTTTGAATTTTTTTTTCTGACCATTCTATGAATAAGTTCACCTATTGTAGGTCTTTTTGTTATCATAAAGTATATCTACTTATTGTTAAAATTTAGAACTGTTGTTGAAATTTACCATTAAATGCGGTTTTATTATTATTAAATTTTCCTGGATGATCAAAGAAATTCCTCGAGTACTGAAAAAAAAGTAGGTAAGTGGTCTGTAGCCAATCCAGTTGCCTATTTTAATCATCATCAACCATTATCCATCCACTGCAGGATGAAGGTCTCTCCAAGTTCAATCCATCTTCTTCAATTTTTAGCTTCTCTTCTCCACATCACCCCTGCACACTTTCTTATTTCATCCATCCATCTCACATGTGGTCTCTTTCTGGGTCTTTTACAATCTCTTGGAATCCAGTTTAAGATTTCAATTGTCCATATATTATCACCTCTTCTAGCAATATATCCATCCCAACTCCACTTAAGTCTTTTAATTTTTTCAATGATGTCAGTAACATCTGTTTGTTTTCTTACCCATAAATTGTGTTTTCAATCTCTTCTTGTTACTCCCAGCTTGCATCTCTCCATACTTCTTTGAGTGGTCTGCAGTCTCTGTATTGCTCTTCTATTAAGTGTACAAGTCTCAGATCCATAAGTAAGAATTGGTAAAACACATTTATTAAAAATCTTTTTTTTTCAAACATATTTCCTTTTAGTATCAAGTTATTTCTGCCAAAAGCACTCCGACCAACTTTAATTCTATGATTAATTTTATCCAGTATGTTTCCATCTATATTAATAATCTGACCAAGGTATTTGTAGCTGTTAACTATTCTAACTCATCATAACCAATCTTTATTTTCATATTTTGAGAAAATCCGTTAACCATTACTTTAGTCTTTTTAACATCTATCTTATGTTGCAGGAGTTATCAGATAAATCTGATAACTCCTGCAACATGCGGTTAGAAAATGATTGTCTAGTTGTTGTTAATTAGAGGGCCTCAAATGAACGTTACAGAACTGACTGCACAAATAAATAATAATGTTGCAATACGGCGCATCTTCATTGGTAATGGGATAAGTATTACATTTCTATGGGCATTGACTCGTGTTGCTTATTCTTTTATTGAAAAGAAGAAGAAAAATCATTATTAAATTATTAACAATTTTTTAAACTAAAACAAAAATAAATCTTATCTGAATTAGTTTAAATGTTATAAATAGTGATCAGGTTAGATCATTTTAAAATTAAAAAATATCCTATTTTTTTATATGTAAAAACTTTTACAATCAATAAATAGATTAATTAACGAAAATAGAGTACAGATGGCGCAATTTTATTAATTCTGTAGAAACTGTTATTATACATATATTTTCCATTACTAGAACTGCTTTTTTGTTTATTTTTTTACTTTCTATCATTATTAAGTTTAATTATAATTTAACGTACGTGGTTTCTGCTTATTTGTTTAAAGTGAATAATAATATATATATGTATTCCAGAAAGAAAGAAAAAGAGAGAATCAAAAGATTTGAATTTGATAACTACTCTATAAATCAATCCACGCACCTAGGTATATACACTTATCATATATTGATTTTTTAATTTATTTGTCGTTTTGCGGTAATACCTTTTCATTGTTTTTGCATTCTTGCTTCTCATTGTGACTATATTGTTTCTATGAAAGTAAACAAAATTGCAATTCTTTAGAGTAATTTTGAGATTATTCTTATAGTAAAAATGGAGTTTGTATCGCTCAATTTTAACGCGATATTTTTTAGATAGATAATCCACTTCACTTTTACTCATACCACATCCAATAAGATAATATATATATATCAATCTTCTCAGTGCATTTCCACAATGTTATAAAATGTCCTGGATCAGAGGATTTATATGTTATTTTTGTACAATTTATATGATGCAATTGTCCATATATACAAGTAATTTAATCGAAGTAGTTGCACTTTTATAATAAAATCCCTGTCTTGTGTGTTAAACGCAGTATCATCCTGTCAGACTCTGGAGCAGTACGTCCTAGGAATGATTCTAATTCCTCCAGCACTCAATGTTTATGAATTCCTAAGCTTTGAAGCCATTTGACTATCTATTTTATTTATTTAATGAAATCTCCTATCTTTTAACTTGTGCTGACCTCAATACTAGCTACCCATTCTATCTGAAAAGCTACCGAGATATTTAAATTGGCCCACATTCTCAAGTTCATAATCATCTAGGATAAAAATAACTGAACATTTTTTATTTTTCTCCACTACCAGCTAATAACATATTTGTGATTTTTTTATTAAACCAACTTGTTTAAATTACCACTGTGTCCTGCGAGCAGCAAGTAAATAATTAACAAAGGCAGAATCAAGATGGTAAGCTAATAGTTTGATTTAAACAATCTAGGAGCATTTTTACAAATGTACATAACCTATTTAAGGTGCATTAATATGACAAAAGGTCATGGTGACCTGCAAACCCTAGTCCTGCTTTTGGACTTACAGAGGTAGGATTCTCTGACTTACGTTGATACCAGAACATATATTCTGGGTTTTTTTATATACTACTAGAGATTTCTGGAGTTTTTACATACCTTACCATGTATGGCATTTTTACACACACATGATTGGAGTTTTTACATACCTTACCGTACATGGCATTTTTACGCACACATGGTATTTTTTACACTCCTGACCATATATGGCATTTTTTACAATTCTCTGACCTTATAAGGCCAGGTATGCAACTCTATGGCCTAACAACAGTGCTAACTTATTGTTAGTTACATTGCCACACATTTATTGTTATACAATTATTTATATAATCATTATATATATATATAATTATTTCACACAATCATTACACATAATTATTGTACAAAGTTATTATTTTTATTCTACACAATTATCATACATTTATTGACCTTGAACCCTGTAATTACATTTATAATGTTAAAGACATTCTGTAGATCAATATTCCTAGTAAAATAAAATTAAAACCCACCATTACTTCAGTATGTTTCGATGTTTGCTCAAGAAGCTGTCTGTAAACTATTCCAAAGGTCATTGTTTCAAAATTAGAAAATGAAGTCAAAGTTAATACTTTAACGTTAGTTTTAATTTCAAATGCCTCATATTTCCCACCTCCGACTGTGACGCTTCCTCCCATATCACCATCAAGCAACTGAGTATTGTGAATACACCTCTATAAATATCAGCTATTTGCAAACATTGGTTCAAACCTTCATGATTATCTAAATTAACTGCCTTTAACAAATCAATAATAGCAATTTATAAATAACATCGGTGGTCATGATACACTTTGTGGACTTCTAAGCGATATCAATAATTTCTTGGTTCTCCAAAATTACCCTCTTTGATAACACTCATCTGTTTCTGATAGCAGTCAATTCAATAAAATTATTGACTTAATTTAATCATAGTGGATAATGCCCTGTGTGGTTTGACACAGTGGTAGATCATCCGGCATGGGATTGGGAGGTTCCAGGTTCAATTCCACTGCTCGCAGGTCCAGCAGTCGAACTTCTGATCAATAAAACCATTAACCTTTTTTAAATAGTGAATTTGAAAAATGATATTCAAAATAATTAATGAAGTCCTTTTTAATCTCTTTGGTTTTTTATCAAATTTTAACATTAGGAATGTCGCTAAGATCAAATAGTGCATCTTGATGATCCATGTATTAATTTCGGTAGTTCAAAACTAACATCATTTTTTTAATTTTATCCATGATTCCATTAGAAATTATAGCATTTCCATTTTTAAAATCATCAAGCTGAATAATAAATTTATGATATTACTTAAAAATACTATCTTATTTGATAAAAATATCATCATTAAGAGCACCATCTATTAAAAGACTTATGACTTTATTGCTTGAATGTTCATAAGAAGTTTGGGTGTTAGACCTGTGAGTACCAGAGTCGATCCTGGGACCTCTCGATCCCAAGTCAGACACTCGACCAACTGCGACCAAACCATGCAGAAAGAAAAAACACATATGATTTTATTACTCAGGAGTTCACAAGAAATTCAATCACAAAAACTGTGAGCATCAGAATCAATCCTAGAATTTTTTGAACTCAAATCGGACGCTCTAGCAATTACGACCAAATATGCAGGATGAAAGAAACACTTGTAGAAGTTTGAGCAACAGAAATGTGAGCGCCAGAATCAATCCTGAGACTTATTGATCTCAAATTGGATGCTCTACCAATTGTGACCAAACTATGCAAAAAGAAAAACCACATATGGTTTTATTGCTCAGTAGTTCACAAGAAGTTTGAGCACTGGAATTGTGAGCCAGAATTGATCCTGGGACTTCTCAGTCTCAAGTCGAATATTCCACCAATTGTGACCAAACCATGCAGAAAGAAAAAAACCACATATGGTTTTATTGCTCAGGAGTTTACAAGATGTTTGGGCACTAGAATTGTGAGCACCAGAATCGATTCTGGGACTTCTTGATCTCAAATTGGATATTCTACCAATTGTAACCAAACCATGCAGAAAGAAAAAACCCACATATGGTTTTATTGCTCAGAGTTCACAAGATGTTTTGGCACTAGAATTGTGAGCACCAGAATCGATTCTGGGACTTCTTGATCTCAAATTGGATACTCTACCAATTGTAACCAAACCATGCAGAAAGAAAAAACCCACATATGGTTTTATTGCTCAGGAGTTCACAAGATGTTTTGGCACTAGAATTGTGAGCACCAGAATCGATTCTGGGACTTCTTGACCTCAAATCGGATGCTCTACCAATTGTGACCAAACCATGCAGGAAGAAAAACCTCATGGCTTTATTTCTCAGGTATTCATAATTAGTTTGCGAACCAGAATCAATTTTGGGACTTCTTGATCTCAAATCAGATGTTCTACCACTGCGACCAAACCATGCAAGATAAAAAATTGAATATATCTTTATTGCTCAACTCACAAAAAGTTTGAGCACCAGAATTGATCCTGGGACCTCCCAATTTAATGTTCTACCAACTGCATCATATTATGCAGGTTGTGCCATCTGCTGATTTATTATTGCAAAATCTTTTTTTTAATCCACCAGATAGTAGTAACAGTTCTCAGCTTAAACAATCTGCTCAAGATTTGGTCTTATCATTTTGTTTAAGCTGGGTGATTTGTTGTTATTATTAATGTTCCTAACAGGAAAATAAGATACCTACAGCTAATGAAGAACTGAAGATAATAAAATATATATGTTACTGAACAGGATTCAGATCTTTATAATTGCTCAAGAATATTGACGTCGGTTGAAAACTTTAAGCTAATTTAAATGTCAAACTTTTTGCTTGACAAATATAATAGAGTTAAAAGTGTTTGTTGGCTGTGTATCTGCATTCCTTCCAATTTTAAATCCCAGATCTCATTAGTAAATGAAAAGTCTAAAAACTAATCTGAGAATGGGATTTTAATCCTAAGAATAGAGATTTTATACATATCTTGTTGTCATTAATTACTCAAACTTCTGCTAGATGGCACTAGAGTAAAAAATTGCTTTTGTCTTATTGACTTCATATTTTCACTACTTAAAAAAAAATCAAAAGAGATTATTATAATAGTATCACCTTTACAGTTTTATCCAGCGGAGTCTTTTTATCAGTGGTTGAAATTTCCCCCCCTCAAATCTTTACATTAATTGCAAAACTCCCATTCATTTTATTATTCAGTCAAGCAGAAAGTACAATACGTTTATAAACAGAGCAAAACTCTCCATACAGTATTGCCACCTGTGATCATGTGATACAATACGTTTATTTTAATTACGTCACCAGCTTTCATTATCAGAGAATGAAGCAGGATTTTTATTTTTAGTGAATCCACTTTTCAATAAAATGCTATACTTCGGAATATCATCATCATTTTAACACTTAGATCTATATTATTTTGATTATCCAAACAGTGAATATGGAAGGCCACAAACTATGGTAAATATTTACAAGAAGTGTGCATTTTGCCAGGTCCTGATAGCCTCTTTGCTGTACATAATTTGGAGGAGACAGCTCTTGATTGATTAAGAACTGTTGGGGTTGAATTTTAATGTGCTGACACCATATATACTAAATCAATAAATAAAAATGTTCATTTATTTGCTATTTCTTTTATATTATGTTTACTAATTGTAAAATAATCCATATTATATTACTTTGCTGTTTTCCTTAGTGATTCCTTTTGTTGAACCAAAGTGTTCGTAATAGGCAATCTCTATATTAGAGTAGCAAATTCTTTATAAAGTAGTACCACCTAGTGCAAACCTTCATACGCAATGGATGCAAGAAAGTTTGTGCATCAAATACCTATCTAGTGCCTAGTCATCCAATATCCCCAGACTAGTTTCTAGCTTGTGTCTTTCATCAGTGAGAAGCCACAGATGAATAGCCACTAGATAGGAAATTTATGCACAAACCTACTTACATCCATTGAATACTAAGGTTTGCACTAGGTGGCACTACTGTATGGAGAGTTTGCTACTGTACTTACAACTTGTTTAAGCCTAGAAATGGTGATCATGTGATGTTTTAGTGCTTTTTATAGCAATCTCTATATTGTGTGTCATAGAATGGTTTTGGTAGACATAATTTCATATACATATATATTAAATATATGTATTGCCAATTTTTTATTAATACATCAGAAGTTATGTTTCTTAACAGAATAAGTGCAAAGAGACTTCAGATCACACTATAAAATGTGAAGAGAGATATATTATAACAGGAAGATATCGGACATTAAATAATTGGGTGAAAGGGCAATCATATATCACTGACCACTGTGATCATTAAGAGGCTAAAATGCATCTGAGCTGAATATATTTCTTAAAAATATAAAATTAGGTGGACAATCAAAGCTTGAACAGTAAAAGTCTAGAAAAAGATCACATATAAGAGATGAGATGGACAATTTGTTTGGCTATTGTAAAAAAGAGAAGCTATGAATTAGAAAAACTGGAGCAAGCATTGAAAATATCTCATTGTGAAATCAATCAATACGGATGTAATAATGTGCATTGATTTCATAGCAATAGATTGATCTACTTCAGAAAAACAATACTATTGGTGCAATTACTTTCAGTTATAGTGTTTTCCTGAAAGTTTGTGATGATGGTATTTTAGTTGTATTTATATATTGCATTAGTTCCATCATTTAGTATAAAGCATTGAATATCGTTAGAAAAATGTACCATTATTTACATTATTCAATTACATTCAACTGTTAGTAATAGCACATATGATAATTTATGCACAATGTTTCAAAGGATATTATTCTCCTCTCTTCTTAAGATGTTTTGAGTGGTATTGTTCTCTTCTCTTTTTCAAGTGTTGCTGGCCTGACCAGTGATAGTACTAGCATAGGAATCGAACTTGCACTCTTAGATTTTTGAGTTTTGACTTTAAGGTAACACTCTAACCAATTCCTCTCTTTTCCAGATGTTACTGGCCTGACCAGTGACAGTACCAGAATGAGAATCAAATCTGGACCCTTAGATTTTTGAGTTATGAATTTATGGTAACACCAGCCAGTTACTTAGTTGGTTAGGTAAATAATATATATTAAGGCTATAACCATAAGACTATGTGCCTATATGTGACAGTAGGGACCTCTACAAATTTTAACACAAGATTAATGACTTTAAAAGACAAGAGTGGCCACTCTTATCTTCAACCTACTTTTTAATTATATAGGCAAATCTAAAGCATTTTGATTTGAGAGCATGAAGCTATTAACTACTTCACTGATTAAGTCCACAATTTCTATACAAGCTAATGTACATGAAATCTTTCGATTTACAGTGAGTCAGTGTGAAACTCTTATAATTAGAAATATTTTAAGACAATTTAAAGTTGCAATTAATAATTTGTTAAGAACAGACTCATTACCTAAATAATATATATTAAGACTATGCGCCTAAATGCAACAGTAAGAACCTCTACTAATGTCAACAGAAGATTAACAAATTATTAATTACAACTTTAGTTGGTTAGGGCATTACATTAAAATTTATAGATATAATAAACATCTCCATATTTCCCCATTCTTTTTAAATACATATAAATAAAGATATAATAAAAGACAAATGACCCCCAAGATGCATTTCATGCTGAACCAGCACTCATCAGTTGGCCCAGGTCACAATCTCTCATATACATTTTTATTATATTCAAGAATCTAAGGATACAAAGTTTGATTTCCATGCTAGTACTGTCACTGGTCAGGACAGCAACACCTGAAGAAGAGGATAATATTACCACTTGAAACATTGTGCATATACTAACCTGTTGTGCTATTACTAACAGTTGAATGTAATTGGAAAATTTAAATAAAGTTATATTCTTAGACAGACATTCAATACTTAATATTAGATTAATGAAATAGTCTAATATGGTTAAATACAATTTTCAGTCATAATTTCAACAAAAAAAAGTTTTCTTTCTTTGAATGATCTGAATAGAGCAGGGGTGGGCAATTAATGTCCTGGGGGACACATGCGGCCTGCTAAGAGTTTTTATGCAGCCCACCAAGACAATCAGAAAAATCTGCCTTGGACTGAGATTTTCTTCCTGTTGTGCAACCAAATATTCATCTACTATTTTCCACTAGGATGGCCACATCAATACACATATGCAATGTAGATACGATGTGCAGTTGATGTGGTTAATTTCAATTTTGTCTTTGCATTAGTAAATATATACATTTCCAACTTTAGTGAAACCATGAACCCTCCAAAAAAATGTAAAATCGGTAATGAATGCCATGTGTTTAATGAAGAATGGACAAACAAATATTTCTTTGGTAATACAGGGAATAAAGCAGTTTGTTTATTGTGTCATGAAAAAAAGGTGCAGCCTTCTACTAACCTTCACTTCCACAAAGTGGCCCCTGATGTGGCCCTTCACCAATGTATGCAGCCCCTGAGCCCAAACAATTGCCCACCCCTGGAATAGAGCATAAGAATATAGATATGGATAAAATGGACACAGGTAGATTTGTCCAAAGCAAGACTTAAGATAATTAGCCTTTCATAAGTGATCAAGACTAGGTTTTTAAAACTCACAATGAATCCAATATCATGCAGAATTCACTCCTTCAAAAAACTATTCTTTCAATTAAATATTATTTCTCTACAAGATAAGTTTTTGTAAAGCAATATTAAATGTGAGAACTCTTCAGCAATGTCTTCTGTCAGACTTTGAAGTGTTTGCGGTCATCATAATTCACAAAGTGTATATATTGTACTTTTATTTATATATAAAAAATTAAACCTTTGTCTTTATTACAATCACTACCTTCTATTTTCCAACAATTATTTTTACTGATATTACAACTATTTCTATTCTTATAGGAGAAATCTTCCAGATATAACAACTTACATGTAAAATGGAACCATTCAACACATTTGGATTCATTCTACATTAGTACAGGCAAGGAATCATTAAATATGACTTCTCTAATGTACAATCATTTTCTGGGAGAAATGAATAAAATCTAATTATAAGCTGGCTAATTAATGAATGCTTTATCTTATGTGAGTTTGATCAAAACCCCAGCCAGTGAAACCTCATTGCTTTATTCATGTTTAATGTACTTACATATGAATAAATATATATTGTAGTCGAAATTACTATGTGAATAAGTAATATTTACTAAGGAATGCGAAGGTAGGGACCTCTACAGGTCTTAACCACAAGCTTATGCATATGGAATTGTGATTATATGATGTTTTCATTGTCACTTTTAGTGCAATAATATAACTAATCGATATTATGGGAAGTTTCCATTACTAGAGACTATACTAAAAGCAGTAAAACAAAGGAATATAAAGAATGGGCTTATTCTTTAATAAGTTAACATCATATCTTTTGACACTCTTAGTAATCATTGCTAGTGGATTATCCTCTGTAAATCTTATATTAAGATTGTTTATCACTCCGACTTATATATGAGTGTGTGTAAAAGCATCAATGTTATGTCAATGTTTTGGTAAGATCACATCAGTGACCCTCCAAGTAGTGGTTGTCATTCTGGTCTATATTAAAACAGGCAAAATTCTCCATACAGTAGTGCCATTCAGTGCAAGCAAGAGGAATCAATGGATGTCAGAAGGCTTGTGCATAAAATCCCTATCTAGTGCCTACTCATCCAATATCCCCAGACTAGTGTCTGGCTTGTGGCCTTTGTCAGTGAGAAGTTGTGGATCTGAGAGCACTGTTTTAATAAAAGTTATGAGCAAGCATAAGAAATGGTGATCATGTGATATCCAGTCTATGTTGTGAAGATACTGTAAATCAGAAAGCTTTTCCATTTAATTTCTGTTTTAAATATCTGATTTTGAATATATCAGAAAAATGAATGAGATGATATTTTATTCAATAACAATGGATTCAGAAGTGAAAGCCGGGGAACAATAAGTGATAAACCAAGTTTGAATCTAACAATTTTTTTATCAAAATATATAGAAATTTTTTTAAAAACATGAGGATAGATTAGAAATTAGGAAAATAGGAAATAGGTGTATGATAACCTGGATTTTGGAACTTTTTATATGTTTTATAAATTTTTTTCAGTCGTATATACAAACTATCAGTGTCTAAAACATAAATATTGAGGGTATTAAAGGTCACTTGGCTACAATAATGTGCTCATTTGTCCTAGCACTGATATGTTAACAGCTTGCATCTAAGGGTCTTGAAAATCCATGAAATTTTTTTTACAGAGATATGGAGTGGTTATCACATCAGTAATAAAAAAGATGAACCTAATAATGTGATCAATATCATGTTCTCAGCAATCATACTCCACATTTTAGACACAGACCATAATCTAATAGTAAATAAAATCCAAGTCATACATCATGTGACTTAACTTGAAAAGCTTGTAATTATAAACTAAAATAAAGAGCATGTTAGTAACTCTAACAAGTTCTAGTGATAAATGTCTCGAGAGAAAGCATTTAAAATGTCTATCTAGAAACTATCCTCACTCCCAAACTGCTTCCAAGCTATTGGATGAAATGCCAGAATATTTCAGACACTAGATCTAAAATACCAACTCAAATCCAACACTTACCATAGTTTAGATTTTACCACAACCAAAATTGTACCTAGATTGTGGCACTCATATCAAACAAGGTTAGAAAGGCCATTAAATGAGCAGACTGTATTAATAAATGTGGTGATACAGCTAAACTACTATTTGTTTGGAAAATTCCATAAGACATGTTGCACAAAAAAAACCATTAGTGTTTTTGTTTGACAATATTATTGTCCATTTGAAAAATATCCATAAGATATATCGATCAGAAAGTCATTAGATTAAAATTCCATTTCTCATTTAAAATTACATCACTTCTGGTTCTAAATACATTTTATTGGACAAAATATTACCTCGTATATTTGCCTGAAGGATTTAAAATCAATTATTCCATTTTAATTTATAACAGTTTTTTTTTTACAGCATTGCAAAATTTTTTCACATGCCTCACCATTCTCCACACTATCTCACAACACTGATACACTTGAACACATATATGTTGAAAAAATAAATAATCACCAATATGCATATTTCATACTAAACCAGTCCATTAAAGTATGAGGATTTGCTATCTTAATATATATATATATTTGAGCACTTATTGCATATATGTGTAGAAATGGTAATCTGGACCAACTGATGATTGCTGTTTTAGCATGAAATATGTATATTGGTGATTATTTATTTTTTCAACATATATGTGTTCAAGTGTATCAGTGTTATGAGATAGTGTGGAGAGTGGTGAGTCATGTGAAAGTCTGTGTCAGGTATATAATAAGCCTATGTGTTTCAGATATTACATAGTAGAGATGTCTGCCCATCCCTTGTATATGTATTTAATGGATTATGTCCTGTACATGAAGGGTCAGATTGATCTTAGATCAACATGGGTGTGACAAAAATCTCAGCCTCAGGGTGGCCTTTGAGTATTCCATCATCAGATTTTCAATTAGATGGATGGTTGAAGAGTTGGAGTGTAGAGTAGATTGAAGCCTGTCTATTAAAATATGAAAATTGGCTATCTTAATATATATCTGAGCATTTATAGCATATATGTGTAGAGATGGTAATCTGGACCAACTGATGATTACTGGTTTAGCATGAAATACATCTATTGGTGATTATTTATCTTTTCAACATATATGTGTTCAAGTTTATCAGTGTTATGAGATAGTGTGGAGAGTGGTGGGTTGTATGAAAGTCTGTGCTCATATACCCTATATATTGCATATATAAACACAGATACATAAGCCTGTGTGTTTCAGTTAAAACAATTCTATATAAATCCTAAATCATGAAATAAATTGTTGGTCCACCAATTGGATTTTTGTTTGTATGCATTACTTTACTAGATATAGTATGCAATGTCATTGTGATTTGGGCATTTGTAATTATTGAGACTGAATCAGATCAGCTATGTGTTTGATTAATTAGACTAAAATATTATTAAACCTTAAAAGAGTACCCAACTGTTCATACAGTAGCGCCACCAAGTGCAACTTTCATAATCGATGAATACAGGAAGGTTTGTGCATAAAATTTCTATCTAGTGTCTCCTCATTCAACACCCACAGACTAGTTTCTAGCTTGTCGATTTCATCAGTGAGGAGCTTGGATTTGAGAGCACTGCACCAGATCTTTATGCACAAGCCTTCTTGCATCCATTGATTATGAAAGCTTGAACTTGGTGGCACTAGTATATGGAGAGTTTGGTAGAAAATGTTAGGCAACTGTTAATTGAAGGTAAAAATACCTGCAAGGTGAATACAAATAATGTTGTGGAAGAATAAATATAAACAAAGTGATTATACAGAAAATGGGTTTTTGATTTTTATCCTGGGTTTGGGAAAAGTTAAAGGGGATTTAGATATCAAGGTCATGGGGTTGACAAAAATTATGTTGCGGAAATGGGATGGAGCGGGATAAAACCACCAAATATTACATGATCACTATTGTATAGAGTGTTTTGTCTGTTTAATGGAGCAGGATAGAGAAGAATATGGGAAAAATTTAGGGTGGGGAATGGAAAGTGTGGCTAACAGGTTTCTCTGGGCATAGTATCTGAGAGATTCTTGACTTTAAAAAAGGAGATGTCACAGTGCATCACATCGCATATTCTTATTAACAGAATGCGTCAGCATATGAAATGGTGCTCTTGTGATGTTTTGATGATTTTAAATCTTAAAAGATTGGTTTTTATTTTAAGATATTGTTACTACAACAGTGGATAACACTACCTAGAGATAAAAATGTATTATAAATTTAAAAAAATGTATGATCAGAGGAGAAGATCATGGAACATTTGAATATCCAAATGGCTGATTAAAAATAATATCTCTTCTTGGACAAAATGAGTTTTTTCTTTATTCAACGAAGATTTAATTCCAAAATCTTTAATCTATTACTGCACTAAACCACAAGTCAGCTATTTATTTATTTACTTACATTAAAGACTGTGTCATTAAAAACTCTGTCATGTGTTGCAGCTTAATCGCACTTCAGACTGCTATCTTAACATCTGATTGGCTGTCTGAGAAGCAACAGTAGGCACATGCCAGAGATTGGCAACCTCTCATTTTATTACATTAAAGAATAAAAATGAATATTCATAGATGGATCAGTTCATGAATAAAGTAAATCTTGAGTTTTTCAGTAATATTAAACTTTATCAATATAATTTCCTAATTTTAAAAAGTACATTTTTCAAAAAATATTATAAATATGGTGTTATTACAGTTTATTTTTCGTCTTTCTGAAAACAGCGTTATTTTATTTTTAACAGTTTTTCTTTAGAATAGATTAAATAAATAAAAAGACTTCTGCTTTAGAAATCATAATCCATTCTATTACTTTATCTAGAACCATTCATTGTAATCTTAAGTATACAGTGAACACTAAATAATAGTACTGACCCAATTCCAAGATTCCATTATGGTTATTAACTTCAATAGTGAAGAGCCCTGAATTTGCTCACACATATCAAGAAGTCAACCTTATTGCTTTTACATGGCCCAAGATATTAATTACAGTTTCAAGCCCACATTATTTTATTTATGCTATACACAATTAGGTTATATATATATATTACAAATTTAGACATGACTTGAACTCAGACTTTCAAGTTCCCTACAGCTGTCCACTCCATCTTATACAACAGATGTACATGACCACATACATGTGAAAAAGATAAATGATCTCCAATATATATATATTATTCTGAACCAGTACTCATCAGTTGGTCCAAATCACCATCTCCCACACACATATGCAACCAGTGCTCTGATTATATTAAGTTAGCAAATCTTCAAACTTTAATGGACAAGCTTCAATCTTTTCCTCCCTCTAAACTCTTCAGTCATCTATATCATTGAAAATCCGAGTATGAAATGCTGAAAATCCTTGTTGATGTCAATATTATTATCATATCCATGTTGACTTTAAGTCACCTTGACTCCTCATGTATAGGACCTTAATATGTCCATTTAAATACACAGAAGAGTGATGGGAAGAATACAAACTAAATATGTAATATTTAAATACATGTATATTGTCTATACTTGAAAGTATGAGTTCAAGTCCTGTCAATTACATTCAATTTAGTATAGCTAATATACATGTATTTAAATATATTACAAATTTGCATACATTTGTTCATCTGCATAACACAGTGGTTTCTTTCATCTTTATAACCTAAAATTGAATGCTTTTTAATGAAGTTCACTATAATCATCATCAAAACTGACCCAGATTTAGTCAGAGTTATGATTATGGTGAACTTCAAAAGTGCATTCAGCTTTTGGTTATAAAGAAGAGAGAAACCACTTCATTATGCAAATGAACACATATATGCAAATTTGAATTTCAATACCAAAAAGGGAAATATCAATATTATATATATATATATATGTTTAATATAAATAAAATGTCCATTAATTAGAAAAAAATTGTAATCATAATAAATATAATGGTAATAAACTATTACTGTTATATTTATTATTTTTATTAATATATATATGTGCTTTGCGCACAGATAATGAAGCTATTCAATGTACGGAAAATTATCAAAATTTACCGCCAATCGCTTTCGGGACAGTTTATAGTCCCATATTCATGGCGACTTGTACTTGGTTAATAACTACAATATTAATGCAAATTTTATGCAAATTCATATGCAGATGTTACGTCGACCATTTTTGAGACAAAGAAAAGCAGGCCTCTCTTCTGTTGATTGCTGCTGGGTCACTTACAATGCAGTAAGCTCCTTGATTTTGCATTTGATGTCGTTTGTTTCAGAACAAATGACCCTGGCTGTGGTGGGTAGAAAAGCATGGCCAGTGGTTCTCTCATGCTCAACGAAAACCGAATTACCTTCAAGCTTTGTTTTAGTTCTGTTATAATTTTACGTACATTGAATAGCTTCATTATCTGTGCGCAGAGGACATATATATATTAATTGATTTCAAACACTAATGAAGTAAAGCCTTAATTATTTTTATTATATATATAAATTTGTACCTAGTTATTATTGCCAAAGGATTTAAATAACTTTCAGTTTGCATCTAACGTTGGTCATTAAAACATATGGGCACAATCCTAATGTCAGAACTATGCATCTATATAAGCAATTTGGTTTACATTCAAAATCTTAGAGTGTTTTGTTATTAGCTCATTTACTTAGTATAAATACAATTATTTTGTGCGTGCGTGTAAAATTCCAATGTTTTCTAATGATTAAAATTAATATGGGCAGAAACTAGTCTGAAAATTTGCTTTGCAGCACTATATAATGTGCATTAGTTACTTAATCTTATAATAGATATTCCTAGTGTATAAAATGTATACAATTAGAGGGAATTTGAACTCAGTCTTTCAACCTTTTTTCAGTCATCCACTCCATCCTATATAACTGATGCACATGATTACTTACATGTGAAAAACATAAATGATATCCAATATACATATTTCTTGCTGAACCAGCACTCATCAGTAGGTCTGGATCATCTTCTACCACACACATATATGCAATCAGTGCTTAGTTTATATTAAGATAATAAATCTTCAAACTTTAGTAGACAGACTTCAATCTTCTCCACTCTCCAACTGTTTCAGTTATCCATATTTAAAATATGAGGATGGCATGTTCAAACCCCTGATTTGCCAATTTTGTTGTCACACACATGAGTGTTGGTTTAGCAAGAAATATGTATATTGAAGATCATTTATATCTTTTACATATATGTGGCCATATGTATCAATTGTATAGCATGGAATGGATCACTGAAGGGAGCTTGAAAGTCTGGGTTCAAATCCCTTCTAATTACATCTAGCTTAAATATATATACTATACTTGTATTTAAAATGTATACAGTGTTTTAAGATAAAAGTGGAAGTAATTTACAATATGGACTTACTGATTTGCAGCCAAGTTATTTCATGAGAATCTTGCAAAACAATTGTGTTTTACTCTATGTACATTGAAATAAATTCAATGCACTTTTTTTTAATAAACCAGAATTCTATTTTTTTAAATAGATGTGTTTCAAATGTTTATTCTGAGAAAATGGTTGGGTAATCAAGCAAAAGGCTCTTAGCTTGATTTTCAATGGAAGAAAAAGTGAACAATTTGTTTTCGTGAAACTAATTGAAAGAAATATGCTATACTACTCTCAAACTTTAATGCTCAAATATCTGTTGAATTCCCAGTTAACTAACTATATGATGAAATAAATAACCTGGGATCATCTGGATGATTCAAAATGTTCTTTGTAGACAATCAGTGACATTAAGGACATTATCAGATACTGACATCCAAAAATTTCGTATCATAAAGAAATCAAGAACACTATAATTTAGACAGATTTAGACCACATCTTTATTTTAAAACTTTTTAATCAACAAATATGAGATTTTAACAATAATATCATATTGAAGATAATTATTTTTTTATGATTTTAACATAGTTTTTGTATCTATATATATAAAATTTATGTGAATGTTTGTTGTTCTTAAGACTGTCTCTTGTTTCTATGTGAATGTATGTTTGTCTGTAAGGCTGCCGTGTATCAAATTCACAACCAATTAAAAAAAACTATTACATTTGTTCTTAACACTATCAAATTCACAATTGGAAAAAAAAACAACTTTAAATGTGTTTTTATAAGTAAATAACTATACCTAACTAAACTGTAATTTATATTATGAGAATTTTATGCAAAGGAAATAATTCTATCCTTCATATTTAATAATCTGTAATTTTTATTACAAAGCATGTTTTATGCAAAGGAAGTTATTCCACCATTAATAAATGCATTTTTTTGTACATAACAGTTGCCACAACAATGTTAAATTCACATATCAAATATAACAGGTAAATTTTAAATTTTAATTTATCTTTAGTATTTCATTTTTATTAATGCCTTGCCGGGTACCTATCTGAAAAGTCCCAAACAGGCCGAGTTGTTCCGAACATTTTTTTTTTAATTTTTCAAGTGTGACTTTCTCATATTTATTTATATAATATTAAAATCTTTTGTTTAATTTACATTACATCTTAAATATTAGTAAAAATTAGTCACATATCACATGATCTATATAGCTTGCATTAGCAATATGTAATATATAAAGAGCCGGCTAATAGCTCTAAATAAGCTTTTTTATGATAAATGCTACAAGAAAAAGTATCTGAAGCCTTTATCTATGATTGTCCTCATTCCCAGACAGGTTTCAAGCTATGGCTCTCTTCAGAGAGGAGTTACATTCAAAATACTAACTCAAGCCAAGCATTTATCTAATTCTTAAATATTAAGAAAAAGATCTAAATCTTCAGACACCTACATGACTTTAAATTCAGCTCTTTAACTAAATAAACAATATGGCCTGAACTAAATTCTATGATCCCATATATTAGTAGACTTAGCAATTTAATATAGCCAAAGCACTAATAGCAAAATTATAATATTAGTAAAAATCAGTCACATATCACATGACCTATATAGCTTGCATTATCAATATGTAATATATAAAGAGCCTGCTAATTTGTTAAAGCAACCAATTGAAAAAGGAACAGCCTTTCCATAGTCTTGGTATAGTCTTGTAACTAAAATATATTGCATATACAAAAATTGGACAAAGTAATGTGAAGAACTGTATGTTAATATTGTACTTTGACTTTTTTTATTATTTTACAAAGGATCCAAAAGAAGTAGTTAAAAATATGAAGCAGAAGTTGATGCTAGTTTTTCAAAACCCAAGGAAAGGTATTTTGAACATGCCTGGTTTTAAAGAGGGGTTTGTTTAGTTAGAGCAATAATGTAACAAAATTGTTAAATTGTTTAATATTTCAAGATTGATACAATGATGATTATATATATTTTTTCGTATGTCAATTGCGTTGACCAGGGAGTGAACCTGGTCCCGCTGTCTATGCTAACCTCTAGGCTACCAACGCTTGACAATGATGACTATATTTACTAGAGATGGAAGAATGAAAGATGTTAAATAGATTGTGATCAACAATACCTACTTATTGACAGGAACTGATAAATAAATAATTAATTTCTATGTTAGTTATTTAGAAAGATGTGTATCTTTCAAACACTAACATTACACTCCCAAATTCACTCAATTAACAAAATAAGAATTGATCCAGATACCTCTAGTTATTGAATTCACCACTCCGGAATTACACTAAATCTTACAGTATCGAGGAAACTGATGTCATTATGAAGAATCATAGCCAAAATGCATAAAATCATTTTAAAGTTTTGTTTTTTCATGTATTACAACATGTCTTAATCACAAAAACTGGACAGTGGGTGCAAAATGCTGCTTTTCCGACAAATAGATATGTCTAAGTTTAAAAGTTTAAGTTCTTCCCCATTTCTGATACCTTATATTAATACTATCATAATTTAGTAATCGATATGATATTTTGTTGGTTCAATTAACACATTCCCACACTATTGGGATATTTGGGGCAACTATTTTATTCCACAGTACAAATAACTGTTTCCAAATAAAAAGACATATTCCAATATCTAATTATGGTTGTCTTTTGTTGCAAATAATTATATTTGTTTTAGAGATGTATATTTGTTGTTCAGACGAAAAGTTGTCTTTGTAGGATTAGGAAGAAGATCTTAAATCTTTGAAAAAGATGATCAAATCTTTCATATTCGTATCAAGAAACTTATTGTTCTAAAGTAGAATCTCTTTTGAGTGGTCATTAAATAAATATAAAGTTAAGAAAACTTTTTATTTTGGGTGGATATATTTATGAAACTTTCAAAATTTAAATCTTAATTCATGGCTAATCGAAAATAATATCATTCCATCTGGATTGTAATGTTTTATTTTTTAATTCTTATTTTCTGGACTTCTGTATTAATATAAATAAAAAGTTCTAAATATGATTAATTCAAAAACAAACATCTTTGCAAAAATTATAAACTATTTTCTTATTTATTTATTTATTGATATAACTTATGTTAGACTTTTTTTATTTATTTATTAGAAATGGGAGATGGGACTTTAGAAATGAAAGACCAGATGGGGAAGGCACTAGAATAAAAAATATAATTGCATGAAACCATGTGTACGTAATTAAATTATTATATAAGTTATTAACATATTGAAGAAACTTTTCTTTAATATTTAACAATTACGAAGCAACCTTAAGATTAATATAAATTTTTATTAGGTTTTTTTTATTTTTATGAATTGCTCTATCAAAAATAAATTGATCAGAAAAAAGTTATAAAATTAATATCAGGGGTTTGAATTCAGATTTTCACAACGACCCTCAACTATTCACGCTATCTTATACTTCTGACACACTTGATCACACACATGTTGAAAAGATAAACAATCACCAATATTCGTATTTCGTATTAAACCAGCACTCGTCAGTTGGTCCAGATTATCATCTCCATACATATATACAATCAACGCTCAGCTTATATTAAGATAGCCAATCTGAACTGATCGTTGATTATATATGTGTGGAGATGATAATCTGGACCAACTGACGAGTGCTGGTTTAACACGAAATACGTATATTGGAGATTGTTTATCTTTTCGATATGACATATGATCAAGTGTGTTAGCAGTATGAGATAGCGTGGATAGTTGAGGATCGTGTGAACGCCTGAGTTCAAACCCCTATATATTACATATTGGAATGCAAGTATGAAAAAGCCTGTACGGTAGAAAAAAATTCATATATTAAAATTAATATCAGTAAAATGTATTCCGCTTGTATAAAAAAAACATACAAAATTCAAAAAAGATTAAGACTGGAAAAATAAATGTATCGTCAATAGATCTGGCATTTAAAAAAATTAACAGGAGGCGAGAGGTGGAACGCATTGTCTTAAACATAATTTAAATGGCAAGAAAAAGGCAGTTTACTATGAGAGAATAGTTACTATTAAAAAGTTATAATTTAATCATTATAAATTGGCAAAAAAAAAAAGACGTATGGGGAGAGTTATTAATATAGGTGGGTGAATAATAGATAAATTAATATATGGGATAAATACATTTAAAATTTCAGATGATTGTTCATGTTTAAGTCGCTTAAAACTGAGGAAATTCTTTGAAAATGCTCATCTCCGAACACTGGATTGATATTGGTAAAGAAATAAATTGGTTTCTATAGCAACACTTTATCAAAAGATTGTCTAGTCTTCCTAAAGTTATAGATCCCATGTCGTTATCCCTTTGAACTCTGTCCTCATCTACAGAATCTTTATATATATATATTGTTAGAGATTTATGATATTAAGAACGCAATTTACTTTATTACGAATTATTTTAAAAAAAAAAAAAACTAAAAATTTAATTAATTTTGAATCTAATAATATATATTGCTTTCTTTATAACCACTATCTGGCTCCCGCAGACGGAATTCTGGAAGACAAAAAACAGCCATGTTATTTCTTTTCAATAAATCTTTATAAATCAATTTTAATGTTCTTTTAAAAATTACTATTTTGAAGAGCGTATTATAAATTACGTTTTAAATAAAACGAAACTAGATCAAATATAAACAAACACCGATTTTTATCGCCCGTGATCCTTTTTTTTTTTTGGTCACATGACTGGCAATTACTTGTCCAAGATGAGGAGGAGGAGGAAGATTTTCTATGCCAATGTTCTGGTGAATTTGATCATTTCCTGCTAGAAGTAAATTAAATCTCACTATCCGCTTCTTCGTTTTTAGGAATACTATTTATGATATTTGGATTATTACTTAATCAATTTCTTTAATAATAAGATCTGAAAAAGCAGTAAAATGAGGGTTCTGTGCTAGTGTGTGTCATGGTAGCAGAGCAAAGAGTTGTTTTTTCAGACATCAACTAGAGGGTCATGTGTGCTTGGTTCTGCTGCCAAATCTTCTATCCAGCTTTAAAATTCTGGCAATGGTCATCAAAGGTAAGATATTGCTCTTTTCAAAATGATGTAATGTACAGATTTTTTTAATCATTAACGAATGTAGTTATCGAAAACATATGTGTAAAAAATTATTTATAAAAACATATGATCGTGAATGTCACCACTTTGTAAATATGTACATGTGTTAGTATGTGTGTGTGCATGTAGGCAGTCCACACACACACTTTTCATATATGTTTGAATACTTAAATCCAAAATAAAAAAAAAGGAAAATGTAAATTACATGTATACATAAAGAGAGAGTTTGACAGATGTGATGAATGAATTCCGAATATATAAAAATAATTTTAAAACTTACACGGTTCTATAGCATATGTGTGTGTATTTTTTACTATCTGAAATAAAACTCTCAATCAAATATGTACTATTTTAAATTAAAACATATTGTTTTGTAATTAAGTTTATATATATATGTGTGTGTGTGAGCGTGTGAAAGTAAAAACCTTTGGGGATGCATTTGTAGAAGAGGAGGAATTCCTTATGGATGAAACTAAATAGATAAGGCTAATGCACGCGTTTGCACATAATTTGATTATCCACAGAAATAGATAGATGGTGTTATTTTTTTTTTTTTTCCAACGCAAGACAGAAGATGGTGTTATTTAATAATAATAATAAAAAATCTGCATTTATGTTGCAACGATCTAATATATTTTCTGGCCACTATGGGAACTTCTATATACCGTTCCCCAAAGACTGTTTTAATTTTATCTTTTAACGATGGGGTCTTTATTACAACTTACTGACTGTTATCTCGTGTCTCAGGTTCTGATTAATCTGAACCCTCAACAAAAGTAGTCAACATTTAATATATATATTGTTTAAATATCATCATATTCATTTTAAAAACAATTATTGATTTACTACATGATGAAGGAATCCATCTTCTCCAATTTCTAGCCTCTCTTCTCCACATCACCCCAGCAAACATTCTTATTTTATCCACCCATCTCGCATGTGGTCTCTAGTTTTTTTTACAATCTCTTGGAATCCAGTTTAAGATTTCAATGGGCCATCTATTATTATCTTTCTACAAATATGTCTAGCCCAAAACTCTACCTCAGTCTCTGCATTCAAAGATGTCAGTAAATACTTGTTTGTTTTCTCATCCATGTATTTTGTTTTCTATCTCTTCTTCTCTCTCCTAATATACATCTCTCCATATTTTGTTAAGTAATTTGAAATTTCTGTTTTGCTCTTCCATTAAGTGCCCAGCTCTCACATCCATAAGTAAAAACTGGTAACACATTTATTAAAAACCTTTCATATCTTAAACATAAGCATATTTCATTTTAATATTAAGTTATTTCTATCAAAAGCATTCACTCTAACCATAATTTCATCTGTTTTTTTTTCCATCTATAGTAATAATGTAAGCAATATATTTGTAGTTGTTAATCTGCTAACTCACCTTTTTTTTTTATTCTCTTCTTTTGAGAAATTCCATTGAACATTACTTTCGTCTTTTTAACATTTACTTTTGATCCTACTTTCTTACTTTTATTTGATAACTTTAGCAATATTTCCTGAAACTCTAAATCATTATTTGCAAAAAACAACCACATCATCTGCAAAATTTAGATGAATTAAATAATCTCCATTTACTTTTATTCTCTAAACTTCCCATTTGAATCCACTAAATACTTCTTGCAAAACTGCTGTAAAAAGTTTTGGAGATATTTCAATCACCCTGAATATTTTAAGAAATTTTATTTTGACTAAGACTTCTATGGTATATGGAAATGTTAAGTGTTGTTTCCAAAGGCAGATGGAGATATCTAGGCATTGTATAACAATATGATCATGTGATAACACTTGACTGCAGGGAGTTTGCTATTAACTGAAAGAGGATCTTTGATTACTCATGAAATCTTAAATAAACCAAGTGGAGAAAATTTCCTAATGCCCACTCTGTATGTTCCTGTCACTGCAGCTGTTATTGCCATATATTTATTCATATAGTTAATAAACATGAATGGGCTTCTTGTCAACATGTACCAGCTCATATGCTGAATTTATTGACTTTTCACCTCTGAATTTACGATCAAAAAACATCCTTTTCAGTTACCTTATAGTTCTTGATTGAGATATCATTTGAATTGTCTTAAAGGCAGAATGAAAGAATGTATGAAAGAATTTTTTAATAGATATTCACAGTCATGACAGGTAAAACTAAAGTATGGCCCTTATTCCTAAGAGGTGTAAAGTTTCCAGCTAATGTAATAGGCACCAAAAGATGGAGACTGCTAAGAATCCCCTGATTTCAGACTCAGAGTGTCATTCAATGAAGACTTTTTATTTAGATACTTAATATTAAATATGGCATCATTAAATTTTTATTCTTTTTTCATTCTTTCTTTTCTTTATTTTTCTTTCCTTCTTTCTTTCTTTCTTTCCTTCTTTCTTTCTTTCCTTCTTTCTTTTTTTTCTTTCCTTCTTTCTTTCCTTCCTTCTTTTTTTCTTTTTTGTTTCCTTCTTTCTTTCTTTTCTTCTTTTCTTTTTTCTTTTCTTTCTTCTTTTTTTCTTTTCTTTTTTCTTTTTTTTCTACTTTTTTCCTTCTTTCTTTCTTCATTTTTTCCTTTTTTTCTTCTTCCTTTTCCTTCTTTCTTTCTTTTTTTTTTTTTCTTTGATGAAAAAGTGAAGAGACATTTGGTATAAAACATGGACATAGATTTTATCATGAAGGCATAAATATTGGAAGCGCAAGTACGATAAGATTTATTATAAATCCAAAATAGAAGAATAACATCGTTTAGATTGATGAAACATTACAGAGCGGTAAGACTTATTATTCAACTTAATGGAAAATGTAAAACCATCAAAACATCACATGATCACCATTTCATATGCTTACACATGCTGTTAATAAAAGTTCCAAACATTCCATACAGTAGCGCCATCAAGTGCAAGTGTTGGTAATCAATTCCTGCATTCATTGATTATGAAGGTTTGCATTTGGTGGTGCTACTGTATGGAAAGTTTGATATTCTTAATCATGGAAGATTCTAAGAGGTTTATGCCCAACAATTTCTCCTTGTGATGAAAAAATATGTCTTTTATAGGAATGTACAAAATGCTTTTGACCAGATCAAATATATTTTGAAAATATGGTAGACTTCAATGCTAAAATTTGGTAAATGATTGAAAAATAAAAAATGATATAGGTAAATTTAGTTATGGTGATAAAAATAAGAGTGTTCAGACTTGTGGGAATTCTCACAAAAAAATGATGTAGTATGAATTCTTTCTTTGGGGAAAAAAAGCTAATTGGAAATAAACATAAAAGCATCCAAATGAAGGCACAGCAGAATTAGATTATATTTTGATTAACAGAAAATAAGTATTTCAAGATTGTAATGTTTTAATAGATTCAACACAGTAAATGATCATTAATAAGTGAGATGTGAGATAGATGTTAATGCAAAACTAAATAAACCAAAATTATTAAGAAAAACAATATTAGTTTAAATTCAAACTTGAAAACCACATTCAAATGTTAACAGATTTTGAAGATGGTGCAGACTTGATTTAAATCAATAAGGAGATAATCGATATATTAACAACTGCAACAAAAATAGCTAACCTAAAAAATAAGCAATTTATCAGTAAACTTTTTACTAAGACAAGTCATATTTTAAAAAAAAAATAACATGAAAATATTTAAAAATGAACCATTTAAAAAATCAAATATCTAGAGTTTTGTAAAATTCCAATCAATAATGATATAAAAATATATAATTGTGAATTTGCAATGAAATCCGGGAAGAGAAATCTCAAAAGTATAAAATATTTTGCTATATTTGGAGTTATTTTGCAAATAAAAAAATGGAACTATTACTAAAAAAAAAAAAAAAAGAATAACATCATGAAATGTAAAAAAAAGTTCTTTAAAGAATTACATAGTAATAAAAAAAACAAAAAAACATATATCTCCTATAGTTATTACATCTTCTGAATTGCCTGCCACTTTAAATGAAGAAGTGAGAAATGCAATTAAATCTATGAAGAAGGAAAAAGATTTCTGAGCCCTCAAACACACAACAAAGTATGAAGAAGTGTATGTTAGTAGTAAACAGAATATATAAAAATGCAATACATGAGTGATAAAATAAATGGTTATCATTAATATCATAGAAATAAATGAGAAACAGAAATAGAGTTGGGTTCGACATATTTATAGAAATGATAATAAATGGGCAGTTAAAGACTTAAACTTGATTCCAAGTAATTTAAATGAAAAAAGATGATATACGAGATAAATGGGTGAAATAAAGATGCATACTGATGCATCGGGAGGAAGAGAATCAAGAAATTAGAAAAACTGGATTAAACTTGGATAGACCTGTTTCCTTGCAGCAGATTAAAATTGTTTGAAAGGGACGAAATAATAATGTTGATAATACCTGAACATCATTGGTGGTGATAATTATTCGCCACCATCAATAATTATTACTACATCACTAATTAGAAAAAAATCTGTCTCTATCCATTCATTCTAATAAATAAAAAACAAAAGGACTAACACATACAAAAATATTTGGGTAATAAGTTATTGCTTTTTTCTTTAATATGAAATATATTTGATATTCTGAATAAAGAAATGGTGTAGTAAGTAAATCACATTTAAATGATGTTTAATTATATATGTTTCTAATTGTCGTTATTAAAATTAAACATAAAATAAAGAAACCTACTTTTTTTCCTCCAGTCATCTCAGACTACCTTAATCTGTCTCTGACTCGACCTAAGCGCCCCCTACTGGATATGTGTGAGAGTTAACTTTTCAGTCATGCTTGCAAATCTTAGTTAGTAAATGAAAATTTAATTATTTTTAACTAGAAAATAATACAAACAAGTATTAAAATCTGCTGAATTATTTACCACCAAACAGTTGGTGAGTGATTATTGGGAACAATTCTTCTTCATTCTTTTGCTAAAAAGGTTTAAAGGCTGTTTTATCTGTCTGTATAGTCAGTATATATAATGTATCTACTGAAGTTTGAGATGAGTTTCAGTGTGTGGTAAAATGTCAGTCATAACATCTTTTTTTTCCCAGTTTGATTTTGGTGGATATATCAACCTATGAAGCATTGAACTGTGTTGCTATGACAACAATATTATTGATATACAAAAAAGTGTTTATTATAAATTGTATTGTATGAGATTGTGAATTGACTTTATTCATTTTAAAATGGATATGTGAATAATAAAGCATATAGTTGGATAAAATTAATGTTCTTTTGTTATTATGTATATTTTTGTTACTGCATTCACGATAGTAGAGTATGAATAATACATCTAAACATCTAATATCTCAAATATATTTATTTTATTTGTATGGTATTCTACTGGAAAGATATGTATGAAAATATATTTCCAGCATAGTATAGTGAGAATGTAGTATAAATTGTTTAATTTGTGTTAGAATGAAATAATGGTATTTATATTTTGAAATGTCACATGATCAACATTTCTTATGCTTGCTCATAACTATTATTAAAATAGGCAAACCTTTCCATACAGCAGTACCACTCTGTGCAAGCCAGAGTGATCAATGGATGCCAGAAGGTTTGTGCATAAAATCCCTATCTAGTGCCTACTCATCCAATATCCCCAGACTAGTTTCTAGCTTGTGGCTTTTATCAGTGAGGAGTCTAAGAATTAGATGTAGTGCTTTCAGATCCAAGGCTCCTCACTGATGAAAGCCACAAGCTGGAAACTAGTCAGGGGATATTGGATAAGTAGGCACTAGATAGGGATTTTATGCACAAGCCTTCTGGCATCCATTGATTATTCTGTCTTGCCCTGAGTGACACTATTTTATGGAGAGTTTTGCCTGTTTATTTTGAAATGTCAATGTTTATCATATGTAATAATTCTAAATTATTTATTTTATTTGTTGTTATTTTTGTATAATAAAATTTTTATTTGAGAGATGCTGGTTGAAATTGGATAAATAGTTAATAAAAAGTATCGCAATGGTTACTCTGATATCAATGGCAAAAGTGATAAATAAAGCTGAATAGAAAAACCTCTCTCTTGTTTTAGCTTCAACAGAGGCACATTTAAATTTCTTTACATGATTTTTATTTATTTTAAAAGTATATAGTTAACTGGACAAAATGATGGGGTGAAAAGCAACAGTTTTCAACCAGAAACTGTACAGTGTGTTGATGATTTATGAGGAAAATGATCCATTGCATCATAAACCATCGGAATGTTTCTTTCTTTTAAAAATAGGATATTATCAACTTTTCAACGATGAAGGCTAAATGTTAACAACAGCAAAGTATACATAAAGATTATGTCACCTACTTATATAATTTTATAAGCTTGATGTATTATTTATATATAAGATAAAAATTGAAAATTTTCATAGCATCATTATGAATGAAACTAGCATATGTTCCCTTGTAATGTTTTATGAATTGATTACTTTCTAAATGAATGGATATCTATATTGCATCATCATAGATATAAATTAGTGTATCTACTGAATGAAAAGATGATTAGGATATTTGGAAAATACCAGAATTAACAAAATATGCTTTGAATTGTATAGCTTTCTGTGATACTTCTACTTTCTCTGGAATAACAAAACATTGCCAGATTGTGATTTAAAAATAAACACTAGAATTTTAGTACTATTTTAGAAAGGCCATACTTAAGATTATTACACAGGTCAATTACGTAAGATTTATTATTGTATAAATTGCATATTGTTGTTAAATTAGTAATAAATTAAAAGGTTTCCAGTCTCTCACATGTGCCTATTGTTGCTTCTCAGACAACCAATCAGATGTTAAGACAGCAGTCTGAAGAGCGACCACACCTCAACACATGGCAGAGTTTTTGATAAGAAATGGATGGTCCCAGTGGTCCCACCCTTTTCTTATCAAAAACTTTGTCATGTTGAGGTTTGATCACTCTTCAGACTGCTGTCTTAACATCTGATTGGCTGTCTGAGAAGCAACAGAAAGTGCTTGTGAGAGACTGGCAACCTTTTAATTTATTATTAAGATTTATAATTATTATTGCTATATATTCTTTTTTCTTTTCATTTAATATAGGTACTATTTATTGATATAAATAGGGGTATAATTTTAGATTAAGTAATAATCTATTTATATGCCTAAATATAAGAAAGTTACATTTTACTAAGTTTGAATTTATATTTTACAGCATAGTAATTATTGTTTTAATTTAAAATATTCATTTTTTATTTATTGATTAATTATAAACTAACTACAGGTATTCCACTTGTATTAGGAGGTTGAAATAATCATATTGTAATAAGTATTTATTTATTTTGTTCTCTTAAATTTATATTAACAAATAAATAGGTACAATGCTACATGTTGTAATGCTAGCAAAATATATATGATAAAGCTATACATATAATCACATTATATATTTTCATTTTAAGAGAGGAAAAAGAAGTGATTACTTTATTACTAAAGTGAAATAATTTTCTTTTAAGAAATGCAATTGTATAATAATTGCATCAAAAGCATTGTTAGCTGAGAGGTCATTGCATCCGTCTTGCAAGCAAGTAGTTGGTTGCAGACAGGTATGGGTTCACATCCTGGCTGATGTTATGACATATGAAAAAAAAGTAAACAATTACATATACAAATTTTTTTTAAACAGAATAAAAGTTTAGGATTGAGGTGGGGGTAATAATTTTTTAATAATTCTTAAATACAGATTGAAATTAGCTCTCTTTTTTATAAATACAGAAAAAATGTTACATTTGATGAAATAAACAATAACAAGTAAATGTAAAAAGATCAAAACAAAGATTAATTTGTAAAAGAAAAAACTTTAACATGTAATTAGTAAAGATTACTAGCAGATAAAAATACTAACAATTAAAATTAATTAAAACAGTACAAACTATTTCATCAATATAAAATGATAAAATAGTTAGATTAATCTTGAAATAAGATTAGATAGCAGAAAATGCAAGAATTAATTAACCTTGATCTAATTCATGATAAAGATAAAACAATGGGAGGAAGACATAAAAAAGAAGAGAAAAAAATTGTTGGGCAGTTCAATTATTCTTTAACATCAGAGTATAAGGACTGTTGCTATTATTATTAATGTTCTGCTGTGATATTTTTATTATTGAAAATAAACAAAAGGTGATTAGAAAAGGTCGTTGGGAAATTGCCCATGTTTCTAGTATACTCATTCTTTGACCCATCCATCATTGAAGCTGACTTAGCAACATGTAGTGCTAAAGAACTGTAGGAGTGTTCAACTTATCTTTGAGCCTGAATCCTTAGTACCATCAGATGTTCTCAACCTGGAACCAATGTCTGACCTGTGATATGTAAGCTGCTGATAATCTTTCCCATTGTCAACTTGAAGAACAAAAGGAAACAAAAACCATTGATGGAAACCAAAAGGCCAACTGGTTGATAGTCAACAAATGACAAGAAAACAAATAAAAAACTGAACTAATGAATGTTTCATGTGCTATTATAAAACCTAGGTAAATATACTCTTCCTCTACCATTATATGTGTTAATGAAATGAACTGTAATGGACTATCATAATTATAGCGTAAAGTAATTTTTAATATTTTTATGTAAACTTTATTTTATTATGGAATACTTATATGTGTGTGTAAAATAAATATTGGATTCTCTCTCTTTTGTAACTGGGTCATTAGTGAATTAGTTGCTAAATAAATGTGTCAAATATCCACTCTTTACAGCTAAAAAAGAGCTAGCTTGGGATATGTCAAGTACTGGATTGTGTGTCTGTTGTCTGAGGCATATCAACTATATAACATATGGTTGGCTGGCACCTGAGTTTGATTCTGAAAACAAATAAAATGCTTCAGATGGCAGAATTTGAATCTAGCAGTTGAGGTGGGGCCATGACCAGGAAATGTGATTGTGTTATACTTTGTATATCTTGATCTGGCCATGGGTATTATTGATGGCTATGCTATCAATAGTATTCTCACCTCTGCTTGAAGTGTCATTTCATTCCAATAATGTTAAAGATAGTTAAACCAGATATTAAAATAAATGTTAAAACTATTAAAGTTATTTTACAAGATATTTCAAATCTATAGTTAAATAAGATACTAAAACTTATTTAAAGCTTAGTTTTTTAAAAGTTATAAAAGATGTTTAAATTAGATTAGTGGAAGATGAAAAAAATAGTGGATTTGGTTTAATATATATTGATTAACTATATTTTTATATAAAGTATAGAAAGAAGATATATCTTGAACTCTCTTATATTTTGGGAAGTATAAACATTCTGCAACAATTTTTTTGTGTTACATAAACATATGTATTTGTATTTAATATCCAATAAGTGGATATTGATGTGAAATCATCTATTTAAATATGAAGACAATTGAAAACCTATTGCTTAAAGCATAATCAGATTATATGAATATATTTTAAATGTTTATTTACCATATATACATTTTTGATTTTAATTTATGTCAATTGTTAATAAATATTGAATTAATTTAAAACAATAAACTTGCTTAATTGTCATTCAATTTTACAAAGCAAATTTATTTGTTAATATTATTTTGATTGATTATATCACATAACTCATTAGAAGCAGTTATAAAAATAGTTCAGAAATCAAGACCATGGTTTGAGTAAGAAAGTATAATTACATATCATTTTTTATATTGAATTTAATGTTTATTATCTGATCAGGTATAGATTTTATACAGCAATAGATTAACTGATTTGACATTTCTAAATAAAAAAACTAGAAGCTTATTGAAATTATACTGTTATTAACAAGAAATAGATATACTAAAATAATAATTATATATGAATTGATTTGATAATTATTAACAGTGAAAATATGATAATTATTGAAGCTGAATAAAGATAGTGGCTATGAAATGTTCACATATTTTATTTTAAATTATTATTGATTAAAAAGAAATGTTATATTAAGTCAATATACAACCACAAATATCATTATCTTATTCAGTTATAAAGCTAATAATTGAAATATATTTGATTCTGTGACAAATTAGAGTGATTTGCTTTAATTATATTTAAAGTTTGTTAATGTGGATTGTAAATTCAGTTTAAACATTAAATTATAATATTAATATTTGATTATAATAAATCTAACAAGGTTTCACATGCTTTGATAGTTATAATCTAAAGTCTTAACAGTTTATTTTTAATAAATTGAAGAGTAATTGAATGTGATTTGTCAATTGTTGGAATAAGCATCAAATAGGAATCTATCATTTATTTTATATATTATTGTGATTGGATATTGAAAATCTTAATGTTATTTAATACAATGATTTTATTCTATATTATTTTAAGTGGATGAAAGTAGAAAGATAAATTAGGTTAAATGATTTTGTATTATTCTTAAGCACTTAATCTTATTATAAGTGACTTAGTTAATAGGAATATGTTGATATTAGTGGCATAGTATAGGTGAGATAGCAGTATTTTTATTTTACTTAGTTGTAATTAGAAATCAATTATTGAGTTAAATATTTTGTTAGATATCATTGATATTTTAGATTTTTAGGGCATATTAAGATTATTATTTTATCCATCCATGAATTATTTCTTTTAAATATAAAAAAAAATGTTTCTTTGATAGATATCTATTTCAGTTTACTTTATTATTTTCATTTTGTTATAAAAGATGCTACAATTCATAAGCATTAATAAATTAGGATTATTATTCTTCTTTTGTTTTTTTTATTATAAATGATATGTGTCCCTTTGCATCATACATTCTTCCAGCTTGCTTAATAACAAAAGTTCACTCAACATATGACAAACTATAATTAATAAAAATTATGATCATTTTTGAGTCTTCAATATTTATAATAAGTTTTATCAAATCTCATTTCAAATCTAGGAACTTAGCATTAAACAATAAAGGGTTAAAATTTAAAACTATAAAATGTTTTTCAATTATGCAGCCATAATAAAACATTCATACATATATTTCTTCTGAATTTAAATAGACTCAAATAATTGATAAAATGCAATAATTATATTTCAACTGACTATATTGATGTCTATTCTATATTTTTATTCAATAAGCAATCCAAGATTTTAAACTATGTAAAAAAAATCGATCATAAATCATTTCAATATAGGCAGACTTTTAAATAATAATAATAATAATAATAATAATAATAATAATAATAATAATAATAATATTTTGCTGAGACTAAACCTACATGCACTGCCCATGACATATTTTCTGAGATATCGGAGACTATACACTAATATTGATCCTTTTTGTCCCCTGTGTCACAGGGCTGAAGAAACCCAGGAACATCTATTCTATCTTTGTCGGCACTAGACAGAATTCAATTTATTATGATAGGTGCATACAGACAATCTAACACAACCCTTCAAACAATCTTTAATGCATATTGCAAAGGCTCTATTCCATCAGTCCTTGCAGCCACTTTTGTGCTTTATGCATACTGGTGCACTAGATGCACATTCACTTTAAGTAACAACACAAGGCGACATCCATCAACTTTCAATATCAAACTGGCAAAACTATGAGCCAGAGACAATAAAATTGCACATCCAGACATCTACATAGCAACCTGGTCACTGATAACACAACAATCAAACCTCTAAGATGGCTCCCAATAACCAACAATCTATGCCATCAACCAAATATTTAAAAAAATAAAAAATAAATGTGGCAAGTATCTACAAATAAAAAACAGAATGTCGTCTTTGATTGCATATGATTAATATAGAGGACAGGAACAACAAAATCAGAACTCAAATACTGGAAAGCAAACTAAACCCAGAACTGCAATATACATACAAGTTGAAGTTTTGCAAATTTAACAATGATAACCCAACACTTTTGAGAACTCTGATTACAGAAAGCAGCGCTCACAAATGTAACGTATACATATGTATTTTTCACTCTCCTTAACAATGTTTAAATATCTTTCCCTCCTAAGTTAATTTTTTTTTGTACATCACAGATACAAACTTAAACTTGGTTTACTGACTAGCAATGTAAATATATGTATACAAAGTGTCTTATGGCAAATGTAACCCTACGGTCATCAATAAAGTTATTTTCTTTGAAACATAATAATAATAATAATAATAATAATAATAATAATAATAATAACAACAACAATAACAACAACAACAATAATGATGATGATGATAGTAGTAGTAGTAGTTAGTAGTGGTGGTAGTAATGGTGGTAAAGGTGATAGGGATGGTGGTAGTGGTTAGAGGTGGTGGTAGTATTGGTATTAATTGTGGTAGTGGTAGTAATAGTAGTAGGGGTGGCGGGGGTGGTGGTAGTAGTAGAATGGTAGTAGTACTAGATGGTGCTTTTCTGAGATAGTCAACACTCACATCAGCTTCTCTTTGAAGTAATATTTACAAAAGTATAACTGAGGGATTGATAGTAAAAATTATACCAGTGAGAAGACGAAGTTTTCCTGCTCAAGATAAGCACTTTGTGAGCTAATTGCTAAAATTGAAAATGGTTTTTTAAATATGCAAAAAAGTTTTATTCCAAATTGCAATTTAATTAATGCTAATGAAAATTTAAATCTAGAAAATTCAATTTTTAATTTTAATACAGATAAGGGAATAATGGCAGGGATTTCCAAAAATAATTCTAAATCCTTATCAGATTGTGAAAAGGTAAGTAATTCCTATGCTATTGGAAAAGAAACAATGAAAGAAAGTTCAAAAATGAAATAGCTCTAGGCTATCTGAAGATTTATTTTATCTAACAAAAGTGAAATTAAAAATAAAAATATTTATGCAAATGTGCTTAAAATCAATACAGATACAGAAACAAATTTAATTCAAATAAATGAAGAAAATATAACTGATTTTTTTAAATTCCGATTTTATTGATAATAATAATAAAACAAATTCAGAATCCACATTATTTGACAATCAACCTTTAAATACTGAAGTATATCAGGAAATTGCAAATAAGTTCAATCAAACTATACCTTCAATAATTTTAAAATTTTACAATCATGAAATTTCCCACAGATGAATTTTATGAATTTCTTACAGAAAAGAAAATGTGTGTGTGGAGGGGGGTGCTTTTCAAGATACTACATCACTCTAATAATAGATACCTAGTACTGGAGTTTAGTAACATGTGAGGGATACAGTTCAAGATACTAGAGTACTCTAATAATAGATACCTAGTACTTTGGAGTTTAATAACATGTGGGGGTACTTTTCAAGATACTAGAGTACTCTAATAATAGATACCTAGTACTTTGGAGTTTAATAACATGTGGGGGTACTTTTCAAGATACTAGAGTACTCTAATAATAGATACCTAGTACTTTGGAGTTTAATAACATGTGGGGTACTTTTCAAGATACTAGAGTACTCTAATAATAGATACCTAGTACTTTGGAGTTTAATAACATGTGGGGGTACTTTTCAAGATACTAGAGTACTCTAATAATAGGTACCTAGTACTGGAGTTTAATAACATAAACCGTAAACTAATATTTCAGAAGCATGTTAAGTTTATCAAGGATAAAATTGTCTGCTATGAAGATATAAACAGACAAACAAAACTAGCAGACCACATTGAAAACTGTCTTTTACAAAACATACTTGACAGATATGGCAAAGTTCATAATTTCAGATATTTGCTTGACAAAAAGCAACAGTATCAGTGTTAACTAACACAGTGCTGGTCAGCATCACATTAAATAAAAATGTTCACCCAATCGATATACTAACTTTACACTCTTCTGATATCTCCTCATTGATAATGACATTTAAAGGAATATCCTTTCACTCTTCTTTTTTGCAAATACAGGGAGCACCCTATCATAGATTTCCCAGATAGATATTGCAAAATTTGTGGTCTTAAAAAATTCAAAACCTCATCAATGGCCAAAAAAAAGATGATAATACAAGAAAACACAAAAATTATAAATGCATTTAGTGAAGAAATAGATTAATCAATCAATCACTTACCACCAATCACTCACATGATTCCTCACATGGACACACTGGCATCTCCACTTAATGAGACTCCACAAGAACAAGATAAACCAGGAAAAATAACCGTAGATGATGTAATAAACAATGATACCAATTCTTCAGAACTGTCAGAAAAAGAATGCAAATCTAATGACATAAACAACAATGACCCCTCATCAGAGGATGGTGACAATGTTTAAATAGTTGTAAGTAAAAAAAAAATTTCAAGAAAAGAAAAAACTAAATGACAATCCAATAAATAAAGAATTTAATCCAACAAATAAACAAAAACACTTTCTTACAGTTAAAAAGAAAACTTCCTCAATAATTCCATGTCCATTCACCAAAAAAAATGAAATATAATGAATCACATGCAGAAAACAATGCTCTAGAGCAAGAGTAGTCAACCTTTTTATACCTATTACCCACTTTTGTATCTCTGTTAGTAGTAAAATTTTCTAACTGCCCACCGGTTCCACAGTAATGGTGATTTATAAAGTAGGGAAGTAACTTTACTTTATAAAATCTATGAAGCAGAGTTACAGCAAGCTAAAGCATATAAATCTCTATGAATTTTTTTTAAAAAGTCAATTAAATTTGTAAATAAAAGTGCTTCAGTGTCAGACAAAACCCTTACCACCCACCTTGAAGGCTGAAACATCCACTTGTGGTTGGTATGGAACAGGTTGACTACCACTGCTCTAAAAGATGCAACTTTAATACATTGGAGTAGACAAAACTCTAAAAATTTCTTCTATATCCATTCTTTTAAATCATATTGAATTAATCTACACTCAATGGTCTAAAAAACAGCTTAGAATATTTTATAGATCATACAAATCTTTATTATTATTTTCATAAATCTTTGAGAAAATGTGTGACTTGATAGTTCTTTATAATATGTGTAGACTTGGTTAATGTTTTATATGTCTTAGCAGTATTAATAAGCTAAACTGTAACTAATTTCTATATTAAATAAGTATTTAATTAAATGAAAAAATCATTTTCCTGTGCAGTTTGACATAATAATTTCTTCATCTTTTTGATACTCATGAAATATATTATCAACAATTCTCTATAGCAGTCATAATTATAATTCCAACTGCAATTATTTTAATGTCATAAGTTCAGAAGTGAGTAATCAAAATTACATCACATGATCACCATTATTTATGCTTACACAAGCTGTTTTTCACAGATGCAAAATTCTTCATACAGTAGCAACACTCAGGGCAAGCCAGAGTAATCAATGTATGCAGGAAGGTTTGTGTATAAAATCTCTATCTAATGCTAACTCATTCAATATCCCCAGACTAGTTTCTAGCTTGTGTCTTTCATCGGTGAGGAGTCTTGTATCTGAGAGTACTGCACCTAGATCTTAGGATCTAATGTAATCCTCCAGCAGCCACATTTTACCTTATTAGCTAATTATAAAGCTTTGAGTCCAAAATAAAAACACAATAATGTTTTCAAGCTATGCTCATTATCTTGTACAGTTGGACAGATCTGAACTCAGTTCAGCATCTATATGTTATGCCATCTTTGGTTCTTTAATAACCACAGTCACCATAATCCTATTGGGCAGAATTGGTATTAAACCATCAAACATCACATGATCACCTTTCTTTATGCTTACACAAGCTGTTTAGTGTTGATCAAAATTAGCCAAATACCCTGCATGTTTGGTGCAGGTATAGAGTATTTGACTTGGAATTGGGAGATCCCAGAATTGATTGTGGCACTCATAGTTGTGACACTTAAACTTCCTACAAATTCCTGAGCTACAAAGCCATTAGCCTCTTGTACTTTGTGTTGGTAGAGGGTTCAATTTGTGCTTGGGAGAGCCCAGGATAAATACTGGCACTTGAACATTTTATGGACTCATGATAATAAAGCTAAAACAGGCAAAACTCACTATATATATTGCCACACACAGCAAGCTAGAGTAATCAATGGATGCCAGAAGGCTTGTGCATAAAATCCCCATCTAGTGCCTACTCATCCAATATCCCCAGACTAGTTTCTGGCTTATGGCCTTCACCAGTGAGGAGCCTTGGATCTGAGATGACTGCAGACTAGTTTCTGGTTTATGGCCTTCGTCAGTGAGGAGCCTTGAATCTGAGACCGCTGCAGGCTAGTTTCTAGCTTATGGCCTTTGTCAGTGAGGAGCTTTCGATCTGAGATCACTGCAGACTAGTTTCTGGCTTATGGCCTTCATCAGTGAGGAGCCTTGAATCTGAGACCACTGCAGACTAGTTTCTGGCTTATGGTTTTTGTCAATGAGAAGCCTTGGATCTGAGAGCCACTGCAGACTAGTTTCTGGCTTATGGCCTTCGTCAGTGAGGAGCCTTGGATCTGAGATCACTGCAGCCTAGTTTCTGGCTTATGGCCTTCGTCAGTGAGGAGCCTTGAATCTGAGAGCACTGCAGACTAGTTTCTGGCTTATGGCTTTCATCAGTGAGGAGCCTTGGATCTGAGAGCACTGTACCTAGA
The DNA here is from genome assembly GCA_028023455.1 of Epiperipatus broadwayi. NCBI lineage: Eukaryota > Metazoa > Onychophora > Udeonychophora > Euonychophora > Peripatidae > Epiperipatus > Epiperipatus broadwayi. The sequence goes on along the minus strand of JAQFVV010006208.1, from coordinate 8,769,495 downwards.
TCTTAGGATCTACTGCAACCCTCCAGCAACCACCTTTTATCTCCATTTCCATTTAACTACAAAACTACGAGTCTTATACTGAAAACACCTTAATGTGGATTTTATGCACAAGCCTTCTGGAATCCATTGATTACTCTAGCTTGCTGTGTGTGGCAATATATATAGTGAGTTTTGCCTGTCTTAACAACAATTATACACAAGCATAAGAGGTCGTGGTCATGTGATGTTTATTGACTAATAAAGCTATTAGTATTTTTTTAATTAGATATTTACATGAAGGAGTTTCAGTAATTTCAAAGCTGTTTTCTTTCCTAATCACATTAAAGGATCTTTTTTTACGTGTCAATAAAAGTGAAGCCCTATTTTTTCCCACAAGTTGATATTAATTAACAAAATTTAACTTTTGAAGCAGCCCAAATCGGTTTAACTAATATTGGCTTTAAAAACAGAATTTAACAAAATGATAAATCAATGAAAACAGAAAAGATCCCCCCCCCCACTGTCACAATAAACGAACCAATTTTCCAGTTGTCACAATTAAAGGAATTCAATTTTTTGAGCTCAGGTGACACAAACTTTGGCAGTTTTCTGACAAAATTAATCACTAAAATCTCACAAGCACGGGAAATTTGGCATGACAAATTAAGCTTTGGATATGTCAAATTTGTAAAATACAGAAATCTTTTCTGATGCAAATTGTTTTTCCAAATTTTGGCTCTGATCATATAAAAAAAATTGGTCTCTTATTTTTAAAAAAAAAACAACAACAAAATACGATAAAAATCCTTTTCTACTATAGTAATTGAAATACATATATATATCACTAAAGAACACTTAATCAATCCCAATATCATTAACAGTCAACAATTTTAAACTGTTGTTTAGGCAACCTCCTTTTAACAATAAAGACGGAATCCCACTTTTACACACACACATATATATATATACAAATAAAATTTCCATTAATTAAAAAACTAATGTAATAATAATTAAAATAATAAATATAATGGTAATAAATTATTATATACAGTCTTTCAATCTGCACAAGTACTTTCAGTTAACTCCTTAACCATCATCAACTGCTGTTAAATTCAAAAAACAGAAGCACATATCATCAACTCAAATCCCATGAATCCCAAATTTTAATATTAGCAGCTTGTCTATGAATTATAATCATTTTATTTGTATTTATTCAAATTACCTTCTTAATTTTTTTTTATTATAGTTTCTCTCTTCATGAATAATTTTAACACTTTCAATATCAAATTAAAATTTATATTTGCATGATCCAAAAAAACTGAAGCAGTCATTATATCACTATTATTTTTAACTTTTCATATGCTTGCACTTTGTTTACAAATGATAGTAGCATTTTAAATATGTGTTCTATTAAAGACATTAAAATTTACAACTGATATATAGATGATGTTTTTGTTTGTGGAAATACCAATACTATAAATTTTCTTGTAGAAGAATTAAATAATTTGAATCGTTTGAAATGGACTATTGAAATGAAACAGGACAAAAGCATTAAGTATTTGGATTTAATTATTACAAGAAATAATAGTATGTTAAGTTATAAATTAATAATCAAATCACTGGTAAAAAGGGAATATATAAATTGTAAATCAAAAGTACCAATTGTGCATAAGATGGTAAGTTTTAGATCTTTTTTGTTTTGTAATGAAAAATTATGTCATTACCAGAGTATTGAAAAAATATGAAAGGATCTAGAATTATTATACAAGCATGTGAAAAGGAAAAATAATAGTGTCTGCTTCAGTTTTCTGGGATTATGAAAGGACATGTGAATATAAATTTAAGTTTGATATTGAAAGTGTTAAGATTCTTCATGAAGAGAGAATCCATAATAAAAGAAAAATTAAGGAGGCAGGTTTAATTAATAGGAATAAAATGGATATAATTAATAGACAAGCTGGTAATATTAAAATTTGGGATTCATGGAATTTGAGTTGATGACATTTGCTTTCATTTTGTTTTTTGAATTTAACAGTAGTTGAGGCAGGTTAAGGAATTAACTAGAAGTACTTCTGCAGACTGAAAGACTGTATATAATAATTTATTACCATTATATATATATATATATATATATTGTAAGGACACATTTAAACTGACCATTACCACCAACCATCATCAAAAGCACATTATTAATTATATATTAATAATTTTGTATAATATTGTCAGTTAAAATTATATACTTGACAATAATGATGTATATGTATACCAAACCCTTAAATGCAAGCAATCAAAAATCTTGAAAAACAAAAGAAAGAAATCATTAATGTTAAACTTTTTTTGTTTGTTTATTAATCCAGCATAAAATTCTATAAAGATCAAAATGATGTCAACAATGAAAATAAAAGTGCGTACTTGAAACTCGTGCATCAATAAATCAAACATAAGACACTATAGAACATCTTGGTTCTTTTTAAGAAAAAACAAAGATAAATAGATTATATTGTCAAGAAAATTTACTTTCTAAATTCCTCTTAATCTATTCATCATATTAACTACCCTCAACAATAAAGCTCATAAGCCACTACAATCACAACTTGAGAAAGTTGATTAAAGTACCCACCACCCGTTTCCATAAAGCTTATATTTTAATCCAAGTTATAAGCTAGGAAAGAACAAATCATGCATGGCTAGGAAGTGAGAAAACATTATGGGGGTGGAGCTGCTCATCAGCAACCAAGAGTTTCTGATGTGATTATCATTTAAAATTAACATCCATGTCGACCATGGTAACAAATGATCTACAATGCACTACAGTCAAGTAAAGAAATGATCTCAGCAGATGAAAAATAGTTTATAAAATGAGTCACCACTGCATAGATCAAAATGGCGACTGAATACTATCAAATAAACTACCATCCACTTGATGCAAAGGAACTTTTCTAAAGGCAAAGATATTTGAACATTTTCTGATATGAACTATAATATTATGAACTGGCTAGACAATACTGAATTAATATCTCATGTTATGTTTTATAATTTGTTTATTTTGTTAAATTGATTTCTTTCTTTTGAAAACAGAGAATCAATCCATCCAATCATCAATTAGTCTAGAGAGAAGGAAAGTCATCAATTATAATTTTTTATTTTTTATTTAATAATAACATATAGGTGCACACTCCCAAACTTGCTTGCTAATAGACCAACTAATCTACTGACTTGAAAGGTGCAACTGTGTTCTTGGTAATTGCTCATGGTTTGGCAATTACAATATTTGATGTTATACCTTTGTGTTCAATTAACCTCAGAATGTGACTAAACCCTTAAACGATTGAACTATTCTATCATAGGTCTATATGACACCAGAATTAAGGGGCTCAGAATTTAAAAGCAACTCTCAACAAATTACAAAATATAAACAGACAGATTGGAAATTAATGACAAGATGAGGACAGGAAGCACTTAGCAAAGAGTTAATTGTTAAAATATAGTTTTTAAATTGTATTTGATGCAAATTTGAAATTGTTAAACTGGAATGGAGAATGACTATCCTTCATAGGGAAAAAAGGTATGGGTTTATCATTTTATTTGTCTATTTTCCCTGAGTTTGAACTCTGTGGCATAATGAGGCTCAAAAAAAGATGAAGTAAGGGAAATTATGCAAGTGTGAGTCCCATCCCACACAATCATTGATCATTATGGAACCATTTCATAAAACTTAAATAAATCATCAAATAACTGACTTGCCTTAGCATGTCAATACTATACCTTGAAGACCCAGTGGATGACCATAATTAAATACACCTCCCATAAAGAAAAAGACTGGCCTGTTACATATGCTGCCCAAATCTGTGGAGCTGTTAAATAAAAGCCCAGGAATATATTGTGTCCTGTTATATATGGCATGATCAATCATGGATATTGAATTTCAGCCCATCCCATTACATATGGTGATCAACATGTTGGGACATGAACTCAGATGGTTGTCCATCCAGTTAATCTGGCACAGCCAATCATTAGGCTAGTTTATTGCTCATTATCTGAGAGATTAATCTTCTTGAAAAGTGGTGAAACAAATGAGCAGAATCCGCATTGCTGAAGCAAAAATAACTGAAAATGAAAATTGTTTATATGATGTTTAATTTTTTAGAAGATCTATTTTCAATGCACAGTTAACTTGTAGGGTGATTGTTTCAACTCTGGACTTTCATGACAAGTCACATGATTACAGTCATACTGGATGCATATCAACAATATACCTTCTTCAAATGGAATCGGAACGATGTTCTTGTGACAAAAATCCCTCAGGGGAAAGCAAAAACAATGGTTTATAAAAAAACAACACACATTGGCAAGTAGTGGCATATACCACTAAACATCCCATGATCACTATCTCATACTAGCACAATAATTGTTATTAAACAATTCAAAACAAAACAACACTCTCCATATAGTAGTGCCATCTTGTGCTAACAAGAGCAATCAATGGATGCCAGAAGGCTTGTGCATAAAATCCCTATCTAGTGCCTACTCATCCAATATCCCCAGACTAGTTTCTGGCTTGCTGATGAAGGCCACAAGCCAGAAACTAGTCTGGGGATATTGGATGAGTAGGCACTAGATAGGGATTTTATGCACAAGCCTTCTGGCATCCATTGATTGCTCTTGTTAGCACAAGATGGCACTACTATATGGAGAGTGTTGTTTAGTGGCATATACATTCAATTATACTAGAAGCATTAAATATGAAATTATAGTATCACTATGGAACAAAGCAAAAGAAGTTTGTTTGGAAATCAGTGATTTGGAAAATAAAGATTCATGTAGAGCAAACTCTCATAAAGATTGGTTATTCATCAGCTGTCATCAAAAAACCCTTTAATAGCCAGCAACAAGAACACCAAAGGAAAGAACCACTCACACCCTCCTAAAAATATAAATCTCTAATTACAACACAGAACTAAGTGTAGAAGTGACTTTGGCAAAACATGTGTGATATGATTTCTTCATATAGGTAAAACTGAAGATTTAGGTGTAGTGCTCTCAGATCCAAGGCTCCTCACTGATGAAGGTCATAATCCAGAAACTAGTCTGGGGATATTGGATGAGTAGGCACTAGATGGGGGATTTTATGCACAAGCCTTCTGGCATCCATTGATTACTCCAGCTGGCTGTGTGTGGCAATATATATAGTGAGTTTTGCCTGTTTTAAAACTGAAGCAATTATTACTTGGGATGCAATAGGAGCAACTATTGGCTGGCCTTCACACCCATTTCTAAAGTTGCTATTAAAAAAGCCTTATTTATAAAACAACGTCAGAGCATATATATGAATTTTAGAATTTCAAGAAACCACCTATTATCTACCAAATTTATTCATTAACCAGAAAATCTATTTTAAAAAAAGGTAAACAGGAGCATAAGCAAAGATTGGCTGCAGAGAAGAATTTGCAGTTAACTGAAAAAAGACCCTTTGCTTTTACTATAAGACCTTAAAAGAACCAAGCAGGGCAAATTTCCTAATGTCCACTCCATACATTTTTGTCTATTATAGCTGTTACTACTATACAATTATTTATACCATGAATGAATGTGGATTAACACAGTTTACCACAATGCATCAGAATCATGTGGAATTTATTGGCTTTTTACTTCTGAGTTGATTTTAAGATTAGGAGACATTGTTTTCTTTTCAGTTGTCTAATCGTTCTTAACCAAAACCTTAAATGAGTTGTCTTGAAGACAGTATAAGTGAGTGTGAGAATGAATTTATTCCCAGAAAGCAATTTCCAGTTAAGAAAGAAGTTAGTGACTGAAGATAGAAAGTGTTAAAAATTCCTGGGCTGTCATTCTATAATGATCTTTTATTAAAATACTTATAACAGATAATCACTTTCAACTGAAGAAAAATTACATGAATTGGAGTTCTGTCTTAATAATGTGATATTGTGGAATTTTGTGAAGATAGAAAATAAGTGACAGTTTAAAAAGTAGGCATGTCCTTCACTATAAAATATAAAATTTTGGAAGCATACGTGGAAAGAATTTCATTATAAATAAAATAGGAGGAACAACATTGTGGAGATTAATGATATATTGGGCATTCTCACATGGAGTAATATTAATTATTCAAACTACTGGAAGATACCAAATGTAGATAATTCAGGATTTTATTCCATCAAGTTGTCATTGCCGTGAAGGAGTAGAGAATGTTTATATGTATGTACAAAATGCTTTTGACCATACCAAACAACATTTAAAAATTATTATGAGAAATTTTAATCCTAGAATTGGTAGATGGTTGAAACATGAAACTGTTGTGGGTAGATTTGTTTATCATGATAAAAATAGAGAGGATACAGTTGACAGAAAAAAAACTGTATATTATGAATTCTTTCCTTAAAATAATGCTAAATGGAAATGGTTATAAGAGAATTCAAATAAAGGTATATCTAAATTGAATTATGTTGACTAACAGAAAATATGTATTTCAAGATTGTAATATTCTTAATAGATTTAACTCAGGAAGTAGTCATCAATTAATGAGATATGGACAGGAGATGGTCATCAATTAATGAGTTGTAAATATGCATGTTAATGTAAAATTAGAGGGAGGAAAATTACTAAGAAAAACAGTATTAACATTTCATTTGAGATGGAGAGATGAAATAAGAACATGTGCAGGGGTGATGTAGAGAAGAGAACCTAAAGATCAGAGAAGATGGATTGAACTTGAAGAAACCTTCATCCTGCAGTGGATTGATAATGGTTGGTGATGATGATGTTGATTCATAATTCTCAAAATAATGCCAATGAATTTAAATTAGAACTTCCAATTTATTTTAAAATATTAACATAATTCGGAAAATGATTCAAATTTGAATAAAATCAATAAGAAACTAACTGATACTCTTTTAAATGTGCATGGAAGATACCTGGTGCAAAAAAGCAATTTATCATTAAATTTTCCATTGAGATAAGGCAATGTATGAGGAAAAGAAGAAATACACCAATTTTAAAAAAATGATCCATTAAGAAAAATTGAATATCTTGAAATTGTATAAAAATAGTTATTAATGATATAAAAAATATAATTGTGAATTTGAAAGAAAAGCTATAGAAGAGAATAAGTCATCTTATATATATCTTTTTTTTTCTTTTCTTTTTTTGTCTAAAAAAAAAAAAGTCATCTTAGTATTGGGGAAAAAGTTATTTATGCAATAAGAAAAAAAGTGACGTAACTATTGCTAAAAAGGAAGTGACATCATGAATTGTATTTCTATAAAATATTATATGGTAATAAAGAACAAAAAAATGTAAATTGCCCAGAATTTTAAATAAGAAGTGAGACACTCAGTTAAATCTATAAAAGGAGAGCTCCAGGAAATGATGAAATTATAATCAGTATCTTAAAAGAAGGTGAATAGATAGAAAAATTGTTGACAATACTAAAGACCAAATATCTAAATGATAAAGATGGACCAGATGATCAATAGAATGTAGTACTAATATTAATATTTAAGGAAGGTGATAAAGAAAATGTTAGAAATTATAGACTAATCAATCTTTTATGAATTATATCTTTACCAAGGTAATTGCAACTATTCTACCATGAAATTTGGATTTTAACTAGTCAAAAAAACAAGATGGCTTCAAGGGGGGTTTTATCACAGTGTTTTATATCCAAGTATTGATAAAAGTTTTTAGAAAGGATCAATAAATACAAATTGCCATTATACTTTGCATTTGAAGGTTACAAAAAGGCATTTTCTACATGGGTAAAAGCATTGGATCATCAAAATGTAGCCACAGGATACTGTCATATTCTGAAGAATATTTATTAGAATATAGCAGCAGAGATTACGTGTGAATACTAAAAAGATTAATATGGTAAACAATGTACGATAATGTGATTCCATATCTCCAAAGCTTTTTATATCAGTTTTACAATCGTTTTTTGTGGATTAAAATAGAAAGCTAAGGGATTATGAATAAATAAAGATTATGTTGCATTTTGAGGTGGTTGTATTTGCAACTAATATTTCAAAGCTTCAGAAAATATTGCAAGAATTATCAGACACAGGTAAAAAGGTAGGACTAAAGATAAATCCTAAAAAGATTAAAGTGATGTTCTATGGATTTTCTCAAAAAAAAAAAAATCAAGGTTGGTAATGATGGCTTAGAAGAAGTTAACATTTACAAATATCTTAGTGAAATAGTTGCGGCTTTACTTCATTAGCGTTTGAAGTCAATAAATATACATATGTGCTTTGCACACAGATAATGAAGCTATTAACACCAATAGAGTTATCAATAACACAAAAGAAAGGATTAAACTCGAACGCACCCCTCAAGTTGTACACAAAATTGCCTGCCCCCAAAGAAACTGTGTGGCAACATATTATGGAGAAACTATAACCAACATTGCAACCAGAGTAGCTCAACATAGATACCACTATAATAGGACCAAAACCAAGCTTGAAGGCAATTCAATTTTCATTGAGCATGAGAGAGCCACTGGCCATGTCTTCCTACCCACCACAACCAGTGTCATCCGCTCTGAAAAAAATGGCATTAAAAAGTCAGGGATACTTACTACATAGTGGATGACCCTGCAGCAATCAATAGAAAAGAGGCCTGCTTTTCTCTAACTTGAAAATGGTCTATGTAGCATTTTCACATGAATTTGCATTAACATCATTATAGTTCTTAAATAAATTCCAGTAGCCATGAATATGGAACCATGAACTATCCTGAAAGCGCTTGGCAGTAATATTTGGATAATATTACTTATTTTCAAGCATTATTAATAGCTTCATTATCTGTGCGCAAAGCACATATATATATTTGTTAAATATCTTAGTCAAATTATTAATGTATGTGGAAACAAAATGGTTAAAGTTAATCATAGTAACAAACTCAGATGGAATACTTTTGATAAACATGACTTAATATTAATAGTAAATATGCTTATGTGTTTCATCTGAAAACATGGACTGCATGTATATTGTGAAAATAAAGCTTTTTCCAAATATTGTTGAGACTCATATCAATAACACATAGTTAAATTAAATTGTCATCTGTAATTGTTATTTCAAAACTGGTAATTCATAAAAATGTTCTATTAGACACTTTTAGATTAGCTTTATTATGAATTCTTTTTACTAAGGCTGTAAACCTCAAGAGTGTGCACATGAAAATGTGAAGGTAGAGACCTCTACAGGTCTAAACCACAAGCTTAAGCTTGTGGTTAAGAGCTATAGAAGTCCCTACCTTTACATTTTCACACACACACTCTTGAGATTTATAATTATGACTTCTGTTGTTTATTTTCATTCAAATTCATTACTTTTTTTAAAAAGTCAATAAATATAGCAGTAAAATCTTAGAGATTGACTTAAAATGGCTGAGGGTATTTTCCATTTCTATATGCATATGTGAAACTTTTCTTAATGCATTCTTATAATATTATAAATGAATGCATTTAGTTCATTATTTAGTCAAGATAAAAGATGAGAAATTGATAAAAGGTACTTAAATGTAATCATTTATAGTATTACAAATTTAATACTTCAAAGGTATTAATTACTTAACTGATTAAAGTATTCTAAATTGTAATTTTGTTTTGCAGTTTTTGTATGCTTTAGCCCAGGGGTCAGCAACCTTTTAGTAGGGTGGTGCTGAACCTATGTTACAATATTATTCCATGTGCTGACATGATTTTGCCAATCTTATTATATTATTAAAATTGGTTCAGTTATAATGGGTTTCAAAGTTATATATAATATTATAGTATATAATATATACTACTATATAATATATATTTTTGAAATCCATTATAATTGGATCTATACTATTAGTCATTCAGTATTTTAAAATACTTAGAATCATGTGAAAAGTATTTTTTTTTAATTTGTAATTTTTAACATGCTTATTAAATATTATATTACAAATTATAAATTACAACTTTTTACCTATACAAAATAAATAATTTAAATAAGAAAAAATATCTTTAATTCTAATATGACATTAAAACATATTAATGTGAACCTTGCCCTTGTACCTCTTTGCTCAATATCAGGTATGTAATTGATCACCTTTAGCTTCATGCATGCTTCTGAATGTTCAGATGTTAGGCAACTTCTTTGTGAACTCAAAATATTTTTCATATGTGAGAAAATCCTTTCACATAAGTAAGTTGAACCAAATGCCGAAAGCAGAGCACAAGCAGTTTTTTTCAAAGAATTAAATCTTTTAGGTAATGATACCCAACAATGGAGAATGACAACTGACTTTTTAAGATACTTCCCTGCAAGAATGTTCCACAATTCTACAAATTTAGTTTTCCACAAATCTGAAGACAATTCGATTAATTCCATTTCAAAACTATCAATATCCATCCACTCAAAAAGAGGTAATTCAAATGGAGTCATCTTTAAATCAATTAAGTCAGATTTGATGAGGAAAGAAAATATGGATGGGTATATTTGGAAGTCTTCACATCATTTGGAAAATTCTTCTCCGAGAGCTTCAATGTATTTTTGAAGAAAATCTTTGTTAACATTAAATTGATTTGCATGGGTCTTTGCATTTGGAAAGTACTTGTAGGTGTTAGTCATAATATTATGGCAAAATATATCTAATTTTGATGCAAATCCTTTCAAATATTCAAAAAGTTCTAGTACTGTTTGACCCTTCCCTTGCAAATGCAAGATTAACTCATTTAGATGTTGAGTTTATATCAGTCAGAAACATCAATTTGCATAACCAATCTTCATCATTTATTTCCAGATAATGTTGTTCTTTTTCATCAAGAAACATCTTGATTTCTTTCAGACATGATACAAACCTGTTCAAGATATTACCTCGATTTTATTGCTGTATAGAGGGAAATCTATATATGCACTGTTCATTTCTTGCTAAAGAGATTTAAATTACGTATGTGTTAATGAAGAATGAGAAACTATGAAATTAATTATTTTAGTGACAGTGTCCATTACAGAATTCAAGCATTGTGAGGAGATTTTTTACAACTAAATTATCCTGGTGTATAATGCAGTGGAAGCACAATATTCGATGTTTAATATGATTTTCAAGAAGTTTAACAAATCCCTTTTCTTTTCTGACCATAGCATGGGTGGCATCAATAGTAACACTAAATATTTTATTTATGTTAATTTTCTAATTTTCAAAATAATTGAAAAATGCAGTGAAAATATCATGTCCCTTTGTTGTACTCAGTAAGAGGAATCAAGCATCACAATTCTTCATAAATATAATTGTTGTCACAATATCATGCAACTATTTCTAGGTACGCCACACCATTTACATTAGTGCTTTCATCAACAGCAACACTGAATACAACAGCTTGTTGTAAACTGGTTTTCTGTTTTGTTGTTATATCTTCAGCCATGCCAGTTATTCTTCTTTGAATTGATCTTGCAGAAGCTGATATTTCTTGAATTCAAGACAGTGTCATTTGTTTATTTGGTAGATCACTGAATAAGATTTCATCACTTTTCAAAAACGTTTCTTTGATGAATTGTCCATCTGTGAAAGGTTTGCCTTTGGAAGCCACACAACGAGCAGTTGTATAACTACATTAGGTGGCTTTATTTTGGGTTCCAATTATTTTTGACTAAAATAAGTAGTTTGTTTCTTAAAGGCAAAATCATCTCTTTTTATAGCTTCACTTTTCTCATCTGAGTTTTTAAACATGCACACATGTTTAATTTGATAATGTCTTTGTACACTTGGGGTATGACACACAATACTTTCACAGCATAATGTACACACAGCACGATCTTTTTGCTGTACAAATCCATATTCATTTGTCCAAGAGTCTTGAAAAGAGTGAATATCACATTTTTGTCTTTGGTGGGACATTTTGGGATCTCTCAGTCAATATTCCACGATAATCTCTTTTTTGAAAGAAGTGCCACCAATAAGCGTCGATTACTTACCATTCAACTACCGAAAATAGCTTTCTAGAATTGATAACTTAATAAGCTTTTTATTTGGATTATGATCTCATTTTTAATTTCTTTTGCTTGCAAACAAAAATATCTCTTAAATAAAGTCAAGTATATTATTTTCTGATAAATAATGATTTAATCGTAAATTCAATGTTGAATGTAAAAACAAAAAAAAAAAGACGCTGTAATCAAAATATATATTTTTTACTATTTCAATTTATTCCAAGTGCCATTGATAATCGTAGACATGCCAAGCATGGCACAGGTGCCATAGGTTACCACCCCCTGCAGCCCATTTGCAATTAATATTCCTACTTAACATCACATGATCACTATTCTTTATTTTTTAAGCAAGCTGTTTACACAGAGACAAAATCCTCCATACAGTAGCACCACTAAGTTCAAGCCAGAGTAATCAATGGATGCAGTAAGATTTGTGCATAAAATCCCTATCTAGTCCCTACTCATCCAATATCTCTATATTAGTTTCTAGCTTGTGGATTTCATCAATGAGGAGCTTTGTATCTGAGAGCACTTCATCTAGATCTTAGGATCTAATGCAACCCTTTGGCTCTTTAACAACCATAGCCACCACTACCCTATTAGCAGGATTGGTGTTAAACCAGCAAGCATCACATGATCACATCTCCAATACTAGCACATAATTGTTTATAAACAAAGCAAAGCAAAACTCCATATAGTAGTGCCACCTGTGCTAAACAGAGTAATCAATGGATGCCAGAAGGCTTGTGCATAAAATCCCTATCTAATGCCTACTCATCCAATATCCCCAGACTAGTTTCTGGCTTGTGGCCTTCATCAGTGAGGAGCTTTGGATCTGAGAGCACTGCACCTATTCATCCAATATCCCCAGACTAGTTTATGGCTTGTGGCCTCCATCAGTGAGGAGCTTTGGATCTGAGAGCACTGCACCTAGAACATAGGATCTAATGCAACTCTGCAACAGTCAACACTTACCTTTTTAGCTAAGTATAATGCTTTAAGTCCAAAATGAAAACAATAATATTTTCAATTCAAGATCATTTGTTTGCATATAAACCTGAACTCAGCTCAGCATCCATGCATTTTGATGTCTTTGGTTCTTTACTAACCACAATCACCATAATCCAAGGCCACCATTGACAAAAAGCCACAAGCTAAAAACTAGTCTGTGATATTGGATGAGGAGGCACTAAATGAGGGGATTCTATACACATACCTTCTTGCATTCATTGATTACTCTAGCTTCCACTGAGTGGTGCTACTGTATGGAGAGTTTTACCTTTGTGTAAACAGCTTGTGTAAGCATAAAGAATGGTAATCATGTGGTGTTTAGTGGTTTAAAACCAATCCTGCCCAAAGGGATTATAATGACTGTAGTTATTAAAGAACCAAAGACATCAATACATATGAATGCTGAACTGAGTTCAGATCTATATGCCTATACAAGAAAATGAGCTTCAATTGAAAATATTATTGCATTTTCATCTTGGACTTAGGGCTTTATAATTAGTTTAAAAGGTAAAGATGACTTCTGGGTGGTTGCATTAATTTCTAAGATCTAGGTGCAGTGCTCTCGATCCAAAGTTCCTCACTGATGAAAACCACAAGGTAGAAACTGGTCTGAGGATATTGGATGAGTAGGCACTAGATAGGGATTTTATGCACAAACCTTCCTGCTTTCATTGATTCCTCTGACTTGCACTACTGTATAGAGAGTTTTGCCTGTATTACTACTTCAATCTCATTCTGTCCAGAGCATAACTCATCATCATCAAGGTATTTTTATTTTATTTTACTTTTATCTTAAAAAGTTGCAATAAAATATCAAAGTCACTACTAAAACTTTTCACGAAACCTAGTAGCGATTCAATATATATATATATAACTTTAACCTTTCTTAGAACAATTTCTTTGTGAAAAATATATATATATATATATAACCTTTCTTAGAACAATTTCTTTGTTTTTATTTTTTTATTTACTTAGTTGGGGATATTTTTTAGATAATTAACTATTCACAAAGGTTACAAAGAAGTCATAAACATTCCATCCCAGAGATATAGTCACTTGTGGTTTTCATTAAATCATTAGCTTCTGTCACTGCATGTCATTAAATGTATGTTTTATGGTTGACCACAACTACAGAAATAAGAAAATGTCCAATTTCATTCTTGAAGTATAACAATATGCTGAGTCTTTTAATGAGACTCCAACAATAATATTTCTAAAGATTAAATTCAGTTGACTTTATTGTTGAATCTGGGAACAAAAATGTATTTATAGTTTTACACCTATTTTTTCAGTATTTGAATTATTTGCATGAGCACCCAGAACAGGTATTTTTATTTAAAGCTTGCCTTAAGTGATGATACTAGTCTTTGACAGAATAGCTCAGTTAGTTAGAGTGTTTGCGTTAAATTCAATATTTGAGAATTTAAAGATGTGATTCGACCCCTATGATGATATTGTCACTGGCCAGGCCAGCAATACCTGAAAAAGAGTGGGAAATAACACTACTTGAAATGTTGTGAAATTACTCATTTGGGATGTCTATTTGTATGCTCAGTTCCAGAATCTAAAGGTATGACTTTGACTTCTATGTAAATACTGTCACTGATCAGGCCAACTCTTATGCAAATACTGTCACTGGTCAGACCAACAACACCTGAAAAAGTGTGAAGAATAATTCTACTCGAAATGTTGTGTAATTACAAACCTATAGTGTCTATTTGGGTGCTCAGTTGGTTAGAGTGTTAGCCTTAAATTCAATATTCGAGAATCTAAAGGTATGAGTTTGACTCTTACACAAATACTGTCACCAGTCAGGTAGAAGAATGGAAAATAATACTATTCAAACTGTTGTGTAATTACTAAGCAGTGATGTTGATTTGTGTACTATTACTAACAAGTTGTTTGTATTTAAAAAGTTTAAGTTAAGTTTAAAATTTTCTATACATTCAACATTTACTGATAGATAATGGAAATAGCCAACACATTATCACATATGTATTTATCTGATTTACTACAATTGCCTTATATATATATATATATATATATATATATATATATAATATATATATATTAAGTTCAGGCCCATATGATTTTTTCAGTTGGAGAGCTGACTTTAAAGACATGTAGACGTCTAAAAGTTTCAGATCTTCTTCTAACAATTATCTTTTAGATAAATGCTTTGCTTGAGTTGGTTTTTTAGATCTAATGTCCCAACTCCTCACTGAAGAGACCCATAGGTCGAAACCGGTCTGGGGATGGGGACAATCCAAGATAAAAATGATTTGAATGCCTTCTCTTGTAGTAGCATTTATCATAAATAAAAAATAAAAAGCTTGTTTAGAGCTATTAGCATGCTCTTAATTTCATATATATATATATATTCTGTTAGATATCTTATTATTTGATAATAGTTGAATGAAATTAAAAGACTTTAATGTGACTAATATTTTTCATGATAATAGTTGATTATCCAAAAGTTTTGGCATAAATGCTAAATAAATGCAATATACCAAATAACTTTTCATGGGATTTATGCTTCGATTTTTTTTAACTCTAACATTCAATAAATAAGGAATATAAATTAGATCAAGAGTCTAAGGTTAGTACTAAATAGCATGATATAGGATTGTATTTGGTCTATTTTTGTAGAACGTTATAATCAGCCTACAAAATGTTTCTCCTATTGTCTAGATAAAAAGTTAAGTATAATGTATTTAAACCACTAAACATCACATGATCACCATCTCTATACTAGCACATAATTGTTGTAAACAAAGGCATCCATTGATTACTCTGTTTGGCACAGGGTGGCACTACTGTATGGAGAGTTTTGCCTTTGTTTATAATGTATTTGTAATATTTGGCATAAAAGTTCTGTCTTTATAAAAGATTTCCACACTTTGCATAACTTTATTGAAAAATATTTCTGAGAAAGATATTTGTATATGTGAAATTAAAAAGTATAATCATAGACAGATCTCAATTTGATTCATAAATGAATATATTAAATAAAATACTTGTGAGAACTAAACACTATAGGAGATCAGTGATCTTTTTTGAATAGAGATGTTTAGTAAAGTTTTGAATCTGAATCATAGTTAAACCATTAAGCATCACATGATCACATGATCACATATATTGTATGGAGAGTTTTGCTCTGAATCATAGTGTTTTTCATGTCTAATCACTTCTCTTTTTTCAATGGATGTTAACAGGAAAGCTTTTTGGAGTCATTTTGGAATAAAAATATTTAATTAATCTACTTTCTTACTAGAAATAGACTGATGCCATATCAGTTGTATATGTTTACTCAAAACTTGTTTAAATATCATGGTAGATATTCTTATCAAATAATTCACTTAAGTTCCCACATGAATTAGCCCACCTAAATTCTTAAAATACAACCTTATTTTTATAGATACAGAATTTTAAAAAAGTTACCCATGGTGTATAATAAAAATTATCTTAAAATAGTTTAAATGTTTTACCGTCAAAATTACGTAATTAAATATTTAGATCTGGGAAATCTTTCACGTGCACGTACGGATACTTGCCAATAAAAAACAAAAGAAATTATATATGTGTGTGTGTATATATATAATATATAAAGATCCTGCTAATAGCTCTAAACAAGCTTATTTATTTTTATTTTTTTATGATAAATGCCACAAGAGTAAGTACCTGAAGCCTTTATCTATGATTATCCCCACCCCAGACCGGTTTCAAGCTATAGCTCTCTTATTAATTTAAAATAATGTTTACAATAAAATTATTCATCAACAATGAATAGCTGGTTTTTGTAAAAGCTAAATAAGTCTACACATATGTACTTCATTCAACAATATGTCAGATCTTTGAATTTGTCTCAGAACAATGAAATTTTACATATCTTATGATTTGATGATTTTATAGTTTTTACTATCTTATTGTATTTATATAAGATTTTGTAATTTATATATATACAAACATTATTTATATTATAGATATAACAAACACCTCTACACTTCTCCATTCTTTTTAAATTCATATAAATAAAGATATAATAAAAGACAAATGACTCCCAAGATGCATTTTGTGCTGAACCAGCACTCATCACTTGGCCCAGGTCACTAGCTCTCATATATTTCTCTATTATATGCAAAGTATTTATCTAGAGTAAATTGTTATTTTCATTTACCATTGTCAAACTTCCTCCACTCACAACTTTGATGCCATCCATTTCAGATAAATACACTAATGATTATTACTAATCATTTTCGAAACTAGAGATTATCTCTAGCATAGATATAAACTTTAAACTCAGTTAAAGATTAATATATATGATTTTTTTTTAAATTTACACAAACACTGAGTTATTCACCTTTCTCTATCCCGTGTGTGATATCTTTATAGATATAACATACACCTCTATACTTCCCCATTCTTTTTAAATTCATATAAAAAAAGATATAATAAAAGACAAATGCCCCCCAAAATGCATTTCGTGCTGAACCAGCACTCATCAGATATATATGAGATATATCAGATATATACGAAATACATCTTGGGGGGCATTTGTCTGTTATTATATCTTTATTTATATGAATTTAAAAAGAATGGGGAAGTATTGGAGGTGTTTATTATATCTATAAAGATATTACATACGGGACAGAGAAAAGTGAATAACTACGTGTGTGTAAATTTAAAAAAATCAGATATATTAATCTTTAACTGAGGTTTAAAGTTTATACCTGTGCTAGAGATAATCTCTAGTTTCGAAAATGATTAGTAATAATCATTATTGTATTTATCTGAAATGGATGGCGTCAAAGTTGTGAGTAGAGGGAGTTTGACAATGGTAAACGAAAATGTAACAATTTGTTTACTTTCAAAATTAAAATAATTTATTTATATTACTACATAATGGTCCCTTTACATTACTATAGTAATCTAATATGTATAGGAGCCTAGAGTTTATTGACAACATTTAGCTAATTAATTCAATAAACTGGAAATTGTGTGTGTGTGCGTGGGTGTACGTATAAAATAATTTCAACCCCAAACATTGTTTCCAGTCCCATTTTGACAGATTTTTTTTTTTTAGAAAATTTTCACCTTATTTTTCATTAAAAAGTATTTATATAATTCTATTTATTAACTTGAGTATATACATTATACTTGTATTTAAATAATTCTATTTATTCCATCTATTATAAAAAAAAAAAGCTTTTACTATATTATAGAGCCCAAATCTCTCCAACACCCCCGTATGAATGATCAGTTAAGAAGAAGGCATTAACCCACTAGTTCTATTTTATTTTTCAGCTAAGAATTGCAAAATGCTAATTTACTGATCAATATTGATGATTGTCTGAGTCAGTTATGAGCTGGTCACTTTCGCAATTTATTTCCTGTTTATTCAAATATGCCCGCATACAATTTCAGATTGTAGCCGTTACATGGGAGGGTCCATAAAAAAAAGATTCTGATAATAAAACACTGTTATAAATATTTAGCTATAGGAGTTAAATAAAATTTGCACTGAAAGTTATTACTTTATTAAATGCGATATTGGACATGTACATTCATTTATCTACACACACAATCACTATATACATATCCATCTGCTGCAAATGTATAATACGTACATAATATCTTCAACTATGTATATATATTTGCATTGACTTACTTTTTTAACAGTTATTCATATTTTACTATCTTTATTATCACTCTTGCCATACTTAAATATAATATGCATGCTGTATTATGGCCCTTATTGACGATGTAGTAATACAGTGTTACTTTGAGCAATTATTAGGAGGAAGGAGATATATAATTTAGGCAATTGAATGACCGTATTGTGCGCAATCTGTCAATTCTGTGCCTAAGTGTCAGATGATTTCCAAGCACGTGACTTGGCCAATTTATTTATTTTATTGCCTATTCACATATTCATAATCAATAAGTGCAGAACCGTATTCACTCTTTCTACTTATTTTCTGACTATTAGTTTTGATCCGTATCATTAAGGATTTTGAACAACGTTTAGATCTACATAGTTGGAATATGAATTCAAATATCATATTTTAGCGTTTTTATTTTCTTCTATAGTGTATCTGAGTGTACTAGGACCATTGGATATTCAGTGTATCGAAGGTCAACGTAGAAACGGATTTTGCTGAAATCTTTAACAACTCTATAAAGAAATACAATAATAAAATATTGCTCGGTGTAGTTACAAAGTGAGCAACAATTTTATATCTTGACTTAATATTTACTTGATCGGAAGATGCATATCCATCTTCCATCCACAGTATTGATACGGAGTTCGAATCCAAACTGTACGAACCTTGGAAAAGTTTGCACACCATAATCAGATAGTCGATTCATAACCAGCCAATGCTTTTTTTTTTTTTTACCTTTAAAAGAAAATTGCGTTGCTTTAGCAAACATCTTCCGTTTCCCACTATAGATTTATATTTAGACATATAGTTATATCCCTATAATTATTTTAATTAGTGGTGAGATCATTAAAGTTTACGTTGTAACTCTGAAATTGAGATATTAGTACGACAAACGACGATGAACAAGAGTTAACCGCTTGGTTGTAATACTCTATTGAGTAATTATTCTATCTGCCTTCACACAAAGAATTTATCATAGATATAAATCTAAGAACGCATGAAAGAAAATGTTTGCAGATAATAATTGGATGATTTATATAAATATTTACGTTTTTAAATAGAAATTAGTTACATATTACTGATTATGCTATACTTCATATGTTCATTACTCTCTGTTGAAGAAAATATTTCCTACTTATATATATATTTTTTTTACCCCTCCTAAAAGTTAACTTTTGATTTAGAGCGATTCTTTTAAGATTGTTTTTATTATGACTGGGTATACAATCTGATCCAGCGTAGCATTGTAAAATATCACTTTCTTTGCACCTATCTCCCCCCCCCCACACTTTCATTCATCCGGAAAGGTTTGAATGTCACGCGGAGTTGTATAGTAGTCAAGATTACTGAGTAAAATAGTAGATTTCCATTTATTTTATTTTGGAAAGATTCTTCTACTCATCTAAAATCATCAGTTATCAATTCTGCTAATTAAAACTTCTTGTTCTTGATAGTTTCAATTCGTTGCCATGGAAATCACTGAGGCGTTCCAGTCGCCCCCTCTCCCCCAAGTTAATGATTTCTCTCCATTAACCGTACTTGGATTACTACTTCCAACCTGATCTCCCTTCTTTCCGAAGATGGTTTAAACCAAGCCCATTGCCCAGAATATAGTTTACGTGATCCCGTGGACAAAGGCTGGAAAGAAAACGCTTATGCGGGATTCAAACTAACCAAGCTTCCAGGATTAGACAATGTCGCTATTATGTTTTTGTAATTCTCGTACCACTCCTTTGTTTCATATAGAAGTTATACCGTGTTTTTTATGTAGGACGTGCTACCAAGTAAGTATAAGCATATTAGCTCTTTTTCTTGAAGAAAAATCAATGAGTGTGTCCTAATAATAATTGTGATATATTTCATGTGTGTACTCTAGTTTGTAAAAGAAAAGTTTCGTTTGGCTTTATTTCGTTGACCCCATTTCTTCCTTGAATAATTTTTTGTATGTTTGATATATTAATTTTTGAAACTAATTTAACTTTAATTTAAGGTTTAAAACATTTTATTTTCTTTTTTGAAAATAGTAAAAAAAATAACAATGTTACATCATAGGAGTGGAGGGGAGGGTGGAGGTTAACAACTTTACACAAGGAAAGAAAAATAATAAGGCATGTTTATTTTCATTACCGAATTTGTAAGGGAAAGTATTTTAGAACTGTGGAAGCACGGACACTTGTATTTTTTTTGTTTATTTCTATTATATATTCTTTGTATGGATAAATAAATATGAGCTTATTAAAGTAAAATTTTTGACGAAATAATTTTCTGGTGATTGGTTACTTGGAAAAGTCTGTAGGTAAAAGGTAATCTAAAAATATATATATATAGTTTAATAATCTTGAGCGATTTTGTAGTATTGTTTTCCAATACTTGGGAGAAAAGAAATTACATTTTGCCTTTCCTTTGCGATTTAGCGAAGTAGTAGAATGAGAATTAAGGAGTAAAAATTCTTAGATCGATACCGAGCTGAGGAAGTAAAACAAACAAAAAAAACCTCTTCAGTTCACTCAAATGAATGAAACAGATGTGACTAACCTTCCATTTGGTTTTCAAACTCGATATTTTAGAACTTGATAGATTATAGATTCATATATTTATCATTGTATAATATGGTAGAAGTGATAAAATAAGATGCTTATTTTATAAATAAATTTAAACTTCAGGTGCTAATTGATCTAGTGATAAATGTCGTGTACATTATATAATAGGCCTTCACACTTTTGAAGGAGTCACACTAAATTTTTGCAAGCTGCCTGGTGAAATTGGCAAATTATTTGATGTGACAATACTATTATTTACATTTCAGAAGCGTTGCATGGTTAAGCATTCTACATTCTGCCTGTATGTAGAGTGGTATCCTTTGTGCTATCCATTCATTGCTTGTTGTGATTAAGGTCTTTTTTTAAAATACGCCGTGGGATCCACACTAGTTTAATATAGCTTGGAGATAAAGGTAAAATCTTTAAACAGTCCATTGTGGAAAAAAAAATTCCAATAGCTCCTTACCAATGCAAAACAAAACAAAAGGCCTTATTCACCAAGCTTGACAAATTCTGAAGGTGTACTTTTAAATATGAAGTGCACGGTTAAATTGGACTATAAATGGCATGCATTCGCTAACTACTATCAAGAATGATCAAAGGTATTATTAATTTGTTAAAAGTCTTCAATTTCCTTAACTGATGTAATTATTTCAGAGAAGTTAACTTGAATGGAGTTATTAACAGAGAATTATTAAATAAAACTTAACAAATTATTAATACATTGTACAGGCTTAAACCTGCATTTATATATGTAATATATGCGGGGTTCGAACTCAGACTTTCACACGACTCACCACTCTAATTATTATATATAATCATTTATCATATTCAAGATATAGGGTTCAAATCCAGGTCTACATAAACCTTAAAAATTGTTTCAGGTTATATATACGAATGCCATTCTAGCTAAACATGCAGCTTTAACTGCTCTAAATAGGTTTCTGGATATTATCTTAGGTAAAGAATGTTATTAGATCCCACATTCATATGAGTGTTGGTGAACTGACTGTAAAAAGCGAAAAAATTGAACTGACTATAAAAACAAAAAAATAAATGATTGTAATAAGATACGGTTTTTGTCATCGATAAGAGAGTTAGGCCTTCTCTTATCAGCACTGAATTATGCTTACCTTTACCTTTTTCTTCTATAATATATAAATAATATTCCTTTAGTAGGTAGAAAATAAAAATAAAAATGACTGACTATTTGACTTGGAACTAGAAACTAGTCAATTATGAACAACGAGGATTGCCAATTCCTCACCAAGCTTTGTGATAAATGCTTAGCCAGAGCAAGCACTTAAAATATCTCTGTCAGGATCCTCCCCCCCAAACTTCTGATGGTTTCGTGCTTTGGCACTCTTCAGAGAGGTGCTAGGATAGCTTCAGTCACTAGATTTAAAAATATCGATCCAAAGCCAGCATTTATCTAAGTTATCTATTGGGTGGAAAATCTGAAATTTTCAGACACCTACATGTCTTCAAACCCAGCTATCCAACTCAAATAGTTATATGGGGCTGAGAGATCTTCAGCCATACCATATATTAGTAGTCTTAGCAATATAACATTGCATAAGACTTAAAGCAGAGACTATAAATAGTCAAAATAAGAGTCATAGATCACATGACCCAATTCTCTTAAGCTTGTAAGATATAAACAATGAGGATTGCCAATTTCTCAACAAGTTTTGTGATAAATGCTTAGTCAGAGCAAGCATTTAAAATATCTTTATCAGGACCCCCCCCCACATCTCTGAGGAGTGCCTAAGCATGAAACCATGGTCAGAGATTGGGGCGGGGGGGTTCTGAGAGATATTTTAAATGCTTCCTCTGACTAAGCATTTATCACAAAGCGTATTGAGGAATTGGCAATCCTCATTGTTTATATTTTACAAGCTTAAGAGAATTGGGTCATGTGATCTATGACTCTTATTTAGTCAAATATGACTTTTAATGACTGCACTAATCCATTCTACATTAGCTCATTAAAAATATTTTCTTTTAGCACATATGGATTTTATAATAGATCATCATCATCAATCATTTTCTACAAGTCATCTTATGTATTTTTAATGCTACATTTTTATGATACTGATTTAAATATTATTGTCAATAAATCAAAACTTTTCTCACTCTTTTCTGGGTTATCGTGATGTTATTTAAATGTTATATACATTTCAACAGGAAAGGCAGACGTTTATATAATGTAAACTGTAGTTATAAGATGCCTGGAATTGTATATATAGGAAGAGAAGTCAGGAAGCACAAAATCAAAAATGTCTGGGTAATATCAAAGCATCGCTATGCTGTAAATAAAAAAGATTAATGTATTCCTTTCAAAAAAATTGATTATTTAAATAAATTTGAATAAAATAAAATATATTTAAATATTAAAGTAATTACCGAGAAAATATAAATGTTATTAATGTCAAATAAACGTAAGTATGAATATGACTTATCCATGCCGAAAGCAAGCTCCACACGAATATAATTAAAATTAAAGTTTAACTTATATAAAAGTCCATCTGTTCTGTTGAAATGTGCATAACATTTAAATAATATTTTGATTTAAATATTTTAAAAATAAAAACTTCTCTACGAATAAACTTTTTAAAAAATGAAGGTCTTAATTACCTATATTTGTGATGATGTAAAAATAAATACAAAAATTCTATCTTTATATACACTTTTATTTATGTGTCTGTTGAACTCCTTTTTTTTAAAAAAATAGGACCCAAAAGGACATTTAAAAAAGTATACATCTAATTGTTCTTACTAAAGTGGGCAACGTTTTGGAACTACTTTCTCTATACCTAAAGTATAAGATCTATTTTATTACTGAGTGAGAAAACTAAAATGTGGAAGGATCTTTGTAGAAGATGACATAAAAAAGTTGGTTTGAAAGTGAAACCATTATTTTCACATAAAATATATATATATAGAAAATAAATTTTATATCTTATATTTGTATTTATATATTCAACTATATCCACCATCTAATATGAGTATTGAATGTCTTTAGAAAAAATTAGCTTTATTTAAATATTCCAAATACATTCAGATGCAGTAATAGCACACAGGTTAATATATACACAATGTACTCTCCCTAGTTCTTCAGGTGTTTCTGGTCTGACCAATGACAGTACTAGCATGGGAATCGAACCTGGACCTTTAGATTCTTGAGTATTGAATTTTTAAAATAACGCTCTAACCAACTGAGGTGTTATTTTAAATTTCAATACTTAACAATCTAAGGATCCAGGTTCCAATTCCACTCACTGGTCAGGCCAGCAACACCAGAAGAACTGGGGAGAGTAATACCTCTCAAAACATTGTGTATATATTGATCCGTGTGCTATTATTAACAGTTGAATGTATTTGGAATATTTAAATAAAATTAAATTTTGTAAAGACATTCAATACTCATATTAGATGATGGAAATAGTCCAATATAAAAATACAACTAGAACACCATCATCATCACAAACCTCCAGGAAAATATTAAATCTTATACGTACATATTTTAGAGCTTGATTTTATTTGATTAATTTATAATACCGTGACAAAATTTTAAGAAATAATTTTGTTAATTAATTCCAAAACAGCAAATATTATTAGAAATTTCTAATGCTTAAGTTATATCAGTTTTTGTTGATTTATATATAAAAAAAAAACATTTAAACCTGATAATAGTTTTATTCACAGATACTCCCCCCCCCTTTTCGGTCAGTACTAAATATTATAATAAGAAATAAAGGTTTTCTCCTTTCTTCTATTAGTTAAATTGTTTGCTTGGGGTATTTTTTGTCATATTTCCAATATTATTTTTGGAATCCAATATGGTTATGATATGGTCAAACGTTGATGGCCTAGTGGTTAGCATAACTGCCTTCCAAGCAGCTGGCCTGGGTTCGCTTCCGGTCAATGCATTTGACGTATGAAAATAGATATATAGTTATGATAAATTTAAATATCTTTATTATATTAACTTAACTCATCAATTAAATTAATCCAAAAGATTTAAAAGAAGCATAACGGATTAATACTTAGTTTGTTGGATTAAAGCAATTGGGTTAATTTTTAATAATAGTTTTATTGAACAGAAAAGCCAGTATGAGATTTAAAAATTATTTTCAGAAGTTAATTTGTATTGTTGTAATGTGATCAAAAAATAATTTTGGAGATTTAGTTGTCTAGATAAAAATATTTGAAGTACCAGGCACTCTTAAACCTGGGGCCTAATTATAAATATAAGGGATTTGAACTCAGACTTTCAAGCCCCTTCACCATCCACACTATCTCATACTCAAGGTTTAAGAGTGCCTGGTATTTCAAATCTTACATATTAAGCCTGCAATCTGCCCATTCCTATGTATTTAAGTGGATACTGTCTTATACATGAGGTGTCACAGTGACTTGAGATCAACATGGGCATGGCAACAATATTGGCATCTGCACTGGATTTCAGAATTCTATCATCAGATTTTCAATGATATGGATGGTTGAAGAATTGGAGGTTAGAGTATGTTGAAACCTGTCCATTAAAGTGTAAGGATTTGCTATCTTAATATAAACTGAGCACTGATTATATATATATATGGGGATGGTAATCTGGAGCAACTGATGAGTGTTGGTTTAGCACAAAATATGGATATTGGTGATTGTTTATCTTTTCTACATGTGTGTGGTCCATGTGTATCAGTAGTATGGGATAGTGTGGATGGTGTAGGGTTTGAAAGTCTGAGTTCAAATCCCTATATTTGTCTAGATAAAACCATATGAAGGGATGCCCTAACAGTGAATCATTCTCCAGTGTGTGAGCACATTGTAGTAAATGCATCCACTGCTAGATAACTTATCTGTGCTCCTCCTGCATCAGACTGCCAATTGGAATCTTCAAGTGAAGTCAAGGGATCATGTAGTAAATTTCTTTTACTGAGGGTGTTTCACTTATCTGTCAAGTTTTATGATCGCTGAAGAGTTGGAACAATATGAAATTCTGTTTTGTGTTGAGGAAAAGGCAAGGGAAGCAGTGGTAATGCTTGACGCCATTTCTGAGCAAGCTGCTCTGGGGAAAACAGAAGTTTATAAGTGGTTTAATTGAAGAGTTCAAAGTTCAATGTTAAGAAGATGCTGAATTTTTTTTTGATGCAGCCTTGTTCATTCAAAATTCATTTGTAATAATTTAAGTGATTAGCTACAAGTTCTGGAATATATGTGACCCAGTGAAATGAAAATGTTCTGATATTTGGCAAACTGGTGGTAGCTTTACCATGGTGATGTGATGGGACTCCAAGCATTGAGGGTGAACAATTTTTAACCAAAAACAGCATTTATCAGCATATCCACCCACCAATATACATTCACCGCAAATTGTTCCGTGTCTTCCGATAACTTTTTGGGAAAAAGTGAAAAAAATAACAGAGGCATTAAAAAGCATCACTTTGCAAAAGTTTTAGGCTTGAAAAAGTAAAAAACTTATTTAGACTGAGTTTGCAATTATTTATTACATAGTTTTGGTTGGGGGAGGGGAGATATCATAGTATTATGTTAAGAAGATATAGTCTTATAGGAATTTTTTTAAAAGGACAAAAGTAATAAAAATGAGTTTAAATTTTGATGGTGTTTATTATTGCTTTGTTTAGGGTACTGAACTGAGTTCAGGCCTATATGACTATATAAGCTAATGAGCTTGGATTGAAAAAATATTGTTTTCAAATTTAGACTCATAATTTTGTAGTTAAGTAGAGATAAAAGGTGGCTCCTGGAGGGTTGAATTAGATCCTAAGATTTAGGTGCAGTGCTCAGATGCAAAGATCCTCACTGATGAAAGCCACAAGCTAGAAACTAGTCTGGGAATATTGGATGAGTAGGCACTAGATAGGGATTTTATGCGCAAGCCTTTCTGGCATCCATTGATTACTCTGGCTTGCACTGAGTGGCACTACTATATGGAGAGTTTTACCTGTTTTATAGTATGAAATAGACAAGAAAGTTTTATAAATAAAAATAAATGAAATGGTAGATACATTTTAATCTTTTTTCTTTTCCTCTGTGGAACAAATACATATGATTCTCTTTATTAATGAACAGTTATGAAATTATTTACTGTTATATTCTTTAAGGAATAAATATATTGTGATATATATAATTTAAAAAATTATGAAATCTAAAGTAACTAAAACTACCAAGATAAATTTTTAAAAAAAACTTCTAAAAACTGAAATAATTTAAAATATCTCACGATAAAAGAAGGAAATTAAAGAATTCTCAGAATCTTAAGATAAAATATCAGAGTAAAGAACACTGGTGTAATCAATGAAGCGTATTGCAGATATCAATTGATAAGTCAGTCAATCTTTAATGGTCAAACGATTATTACTGAAGGCATATTTCAGAAACTAATATGAATTGTTTTTTTAAAAAAAGTGATTTAAGATACTTTTAAAAGAACTGAAAATAAATTATAAGAGTAAAAATTATTCAAATAATATAAAAGAAGAAAGAGAAAATAAATGAAAATTATATAAAATGTAGTATAAATGTTAGCAATTTAAGCTGGTAGAGAATGAAATAAAACTTTATTTCATAATCCAGTAACTTGAGCAGAGAACATCAGCTCCAACCATCAAAGGCCCAAGACAATGAAGTTTTCACATTACAAGCATCAACTTATAGTGTTAATCAAGAAGCAGGGCTCAAGGAAGAGCAAGAAACTCTGCTTCAAGATTATTTATTAAAATGATTAGTAATTTAGGTAAAAAAAGCTATATTTTATATTAAAAAATGAGGTATTTTCTCGATTTAGAAATATTTTTTATAAAAAGAAAAATTAGATAAAAGAAGGAGAGTATTAATATGGATGTGTGTCACCTGTTTTTTATTCCAAGACATCTGAAATTTTGAATTGTCCTTATTGTATTGAAGAGCAAAGAATAAATTTGGTAGATATTCATAAAGACTTCGGAATTATATTTACTAGCAATCGGTCTTTTCACCTTCACATTGAAATTATGGTAAATAAAGTTTTTAAAAGTATGGGTATAATTTTTTAAGGTGTGGTAGACAATTTAATAACTTTGCAACGCATAAATTTCTTCTCTCTTTGATTCTTCCTATTTTGGAATAAAGATCTGGTGTTTGGAACCCAAGCCCTAAATGAGATATCACCACAATTTAATTATTCTGTAAATTTTCTACATATATTAAATTAAATAACCATAACCTGTCAAGCGTTGGTCATGCAGTTGCCTTGCAAGCAAGCAGTTGCTTGCAGACAGTTGTCGTGGGTTCGCACTCCGGCCGATGCTTTGACATATGGAAAAAAATAACCATAATCTATTTCTATCTCTTAAAAGTAAAGCCAGAGATTTTAAATTCTTATATAACCTTGTTATTATGAAAATTATTTTAACAAATAAAATCTTAAATATTACTATTAATAATTGATTACATAAACACACACATCTCATCTATTTTACATTAAGGTTAGTCATCATAACACTTTAATATATTTTTTGTTCTGTTTGCCTAATACTTATCGTCAAGATTTTGCTAATGACAATATTTTTGTATTAGATTTTAAAAATTTATTGATAATCTTACAAGGAAATATGACATTTAGACATATTCATAATTTTATATTTATACTTGCTTATTTATATTAATTATGGTGCAATTCTGTAATTGGTGTAATGCTGTAGTTCTATATGATAAATAAATTGAATTGTTGTTGCTACTATTATTATTATTATTAGTAGTAATAGTAGTGGTAGTAGTAGGAGGATGAGAAGGAGTAATAGTAGTAATAGTAATAGTAGCAGCAGCAGTAGCAGCAGCAGTAGCAGTAATAGTAGTAACAGTCACCAGGTGGTACTTATCTAGGGTGGTTGGCTGTTACTTCAACTCCTGTTAAATTTGAAGATTTATGCCAATTTTCATACTTTTAAAAACTGAAAATTATACCAGTTGATAGAGCTAATTTTTCTCTTCAATATAAGCTCTACCTAGGACCATAGTTATTTATATATTGATAAAAATCAATTTCAAATGTCTAATGCTTCTAAAATTACTTTTAAAAAATTTTCAATGTCTACCAATGGGCTGGATTACTTAGAACAAAAAAGAAATAAAACTCTTATGTTAAAATTATTGCAAAGAATGCTGTCAACAATGAAAAATCAGCAGAAATCAAAACCTATGTTTGCAACACTGCAATTTCAAAAGAAATAATACAAATAAATAGCAATTCTCATTTTAAAAATGTTGAAGGAATAAAAGGAAAATCTGAATCTACTAAATTTATTAACAAAGAAACCATTACTGAATCCCAGATTAAAGATGCAATCCTATGTAAGTGCTGTTAAAATAAATCATGGAGATATTATTAATAAATATGTTTTAAATCAGGATAATATTGTTTAATTTTTAATATTGGAAATGAAGAAGAAATGAATTTCGGTAAGTTAGCAGTGAATTGATACGAATGTGAAAAGTCCTCCTATCTTTCCTTGGTTGCAGGAATATTACCCAAGTACCTATCATTGACCAAGATTATTTAACAATTTCAGAAAAGTTTAATAATTCAATTCCTGTACCTCTTTTAAATTCATTCTCCAAATTTTACAATGAAAAAACTTCTATAAATACTATTACTGAATTAAATGCCTCTGTTTTAAAATTTCCAACTGATAAATTTTACACCTATTTGACAAATAAAAAGTTATGGGGAATGATTTTCAAGGTTTTGGATCATCTGAACAAAAGGTATTTAATATTAAAATTTAACAGCATCACCCAAAAGGCATTTTTGGAAAAAATATACATTTTATGAATGTTAAAATTGTATGCTATATAGATACTAATAGGTCTGCTTTCAAAACTTTTGGGCATGGTAAACAACTATCATGTGAAAGCTTTCAATAATTATTAAATAACTATGGCAAAGTTGGAAATTTTAGTATCTACTGGAAAAGAGAGTTTCCGTACCAGTTTTTACTAATACAGCTACATTTGATATTCAATTACATAAAAAGTGCAACCAATAGATATACCTACCCAGTGTTTTATCATGAAGCTAGAACACATCTTATAAAAATTGTCCAGGTCGTTTTTGTAAATGTTGTGGACTTAAAAACAATATAGAAATCACCAATGCTCAAAACTTGTACCCCATCCAGTGGATAAATAACATAATCTGCAAATCTTTCAAAAATAAAAATATAAATTTTTGAAATAATAAATTTACCCAATCAGAATGACTCATGTGGAAAGCATAATAATGACATCATACATAGTGCTAGCAATAATTCATCATCAGAAGACGATTATGTGGATAAAGAAAAAACTAAGAAAAAATAAATAAAAAAAGGAAACCAGTAGCAAAAATTAATTTGATACACAATTCTAAAGATCTTGATACCTCTAATGAAGAAAATAAAACTATAGACAATAATTTACAACCTGCTTTGAACAAAAACTATAATAACTGATAATATGCAAACAAAGGCAGTGTTCCATTGGACGAGACAATCCCCGAATAGTGATGTGAACTTAAACCAAGAGATAGAAGTTGTTCTTAGTGGATTTAATACACACAAATGTGTGGCTCACAAAAGGAAAATAAAAGAGATGATGAAGAGAATCCTGACATATATAAAAGTTCAGAAAAAGACTGTGAATAATGATGATTAACAAAAGTCACATTAGATGTTTAGTTTGTATTTTATATTTGTATAGAAAAAAGTATTATGAAGATGGATATATATATATATATATATATATATATATATATATATATATATATATATATATATTGTTTTTAAAAGTAAAAGGCTGTTTAATCTTACCTTGAAAATTACTGAGGTAAGTCTTGTAAGAACACAGTGTTATGCTGTAATTGACATTAGTTTTATAGTTTCTTTAGATTTTGTAAGATTCATAAAGGTTTTAGGGGAATAAACTCTATCCCATGCATTTTTTGCATTAAGTAATTGGATAACACAATTTTCTCCTCATTTAATGGTTTTACAGATGCAAAATATTCTGTAAATTCACCTTTTAATCCTTAGCAGTTTTTATGCAAATTTGGATGTTGTCAAGTTTCATCAAATGCCCTGGGAGCAGCTGGAATTGGAATATTGATTTATAATAAATCACCATTTCAAACATTTAAAATTATTTATTATGATCACATGATTATGATAACCCTGATTCACCCAGCTTTTACAATAAATATTATAGGACTTTATTTATATAATAATCCTTCAATAACAACTCAATTAATCAATAAGATTAATTTACTATTAAGTACAATATTGTAAAATATTAATTGTATAAGTTGATGAAAAAAAGAAATATACAAATTTGATTCATCTGTAGAACTTTGTAAAAGATTTGCCTATACAATATGAACAATCTGTTGTATGTAAAACCATGATTCACACAATAACTTGATTTTACAAATAATTTAATAAAGTCTTTTATAACTACTACTAGTAGTAGTGGTGGTAGCAATAGTAGTAATAGCAGCAGCAGTAGTAGTAGTGGTAACAGTAGTAGTAGTGGTAGCAGCAACAGTAGTAGTAGTAGTGTTAACAATATAGTAGTGGTGGCAGTAGCAGTGGTAGCAGTAGTAGTAATAGTAGTAGTAGCAGCAGCAGCAGTAGTAGTAGTAGTAACAGTAGCAGTACAGTAACTAAATTATTGATCAATAAATTAGAATACATTTTGTAGACACAATAAACAATTTACAATTAGCCAAATATATTTACAATTAATAGAATAGAATTTTTATTACTAGTAATTTTAAAGTAAACTTTATTTATGATAACAATAATTATGTATGTGATGATGATGATGTAAAAAATATACAAATTTGATTCATCTATAGAACTTTGTAAAAGATTTTCTTATACAATATAAACAATCTATTATATGTAAAACCATGATTCACACAGTAACTTGATTTTACAAATAATTTAATAAAGTGTCTTTTAAAACTAGTAGTAGTAGTGATATTAATAGTAGTAATGGTAGTGGTACAGTGGTAGTATATATTGATAATAGTAGTAGTGATAACAATAGTAGTAGTAGCGGTGGTAGTGGTACTAGTAGTAGCAGTAGTAGCAGTACAGTAACTATATTATTGATCAATAAATTAGAATACATTTTGTAGACACAATAAACAATTTACAATTAACTGAATATATTTACAATTAATAGAAAAGTATTTTTACTTACTAATATTTCTAATAATTTTAAATAAATCAATTATTTTATATAGCGCGATGTTTTATAAACTGTAATAGCTAAACAGCATTAAGCTGTTGCACATGCACTTTGTGGATTTTAACTATAAATGACTGAATACAAACACTTCAAACACATGATAAAGTCTTTGGGAAAAGATAGAATGGCCCAGTAAATTTTATTTATGATAACAATGATTATCTATGTGATGATGATGTATAAAATTTGTGTTTTGATTAAAATTTCATTTTTTAAATATTTTCAGAAATAAAGTGTTAATATTTGAATTTACAGTTGTAAACAAAAATATCTATCAAATAAAGTCAAATTTATTATTTTCTTATAAGTAATAATGGTTTAATCTCAAATTCAATGTTGAATGTAAAAACAAAGTTAAACCAATGCATTGTGAGAAAGTTTTAGCTGACTTATCTATTCTCATCAAAGGTGACAGTCAATAAAAATTTCATATGCTCTCCACTTTTTTTAAAGTGAAGTTAATAAATAACTTCTGAATATTATGAATTATTGCAATAAGTTGACTTCCATTGTTATTTGCTATCATCATGTGAGCAGCTTCTTTAAATTTTCCTCTTTTTCCTCTTCATTCAATATTTTTATCTTTTCCCAATCAAACAAATATTCATTCATACATATGTAATCTGCTACTTTAGATACATTTGGTTGTTTTATTCATCTGTTTGTGCTCCTATAATACTTTTCAGTAGAACAACTAAATATATGTTTCATTGGAAAGAGTCAAAAATATTGGACAGAGAGGAAAACACATAAAGCAAAAAATTCAAAGAAGCTGATCACCTTACAATACCAAATAATCCCAATAAGTCAACCTAATGTTACATCACATGATCACCATTTCTTATGCTTGCACATAACTATTAAAACAGGAAAAACTCTCCATACAGTAGTGCTACTCAGTGCAAGACAGAGTAATAAATGACCTAATGTTATAATTCATAATGTTTAGAAGTCACTCATTACCCTGTCCATTAGAAAAAAGTGGAGAAACAGAATTCTCACAGATAAGTATATGAAATTTTTACTGACTGTTACCTTTGACAAAATTGTTTAGTTCAGGGGTCAGAAAATAGTGGCCCAAGGCCACATGTGGCCCACTAAGAGTTTTTATGTGGCCCACCAAGACAATCAGAAAACCCCACATTGAACTGAGATTTCCTTCTCGTGCATGATCAAAGATTTGTCTCATATTTTCCACTAGGATAACCATGTCAATACACGTGTGCAATGTAGATACAATGTGCAGTGCTTTTCCAGTTGATCAGGTTAGTTTCAATTTTGTCTTTGCATTAGCGAATATATACATTTACAACTTTAGTGAAACCATGAACCCTCCAAAAAAATGTAAAATCGGTGACGAATGTTGTGCGTTTAATGAAGAATGGACAAACACATATTTTTTTGGTAATACAGGGAATAAAGCAGTGTGTTTATTGTGTCATGAAAAAAGGTGTGGCCCGTCCATTAATCTTCGCTTCCACAAAGTTGCCCTCGATGCAGCCCTCACCAACCTCTGTGGCTCTCAAGCCAAAACAATTGCCCACCCCTGGTTTAGTTGGTTAGAGCATTATCTTAAATTCTATATTTATAAATGTAAAAGTTCAAGTTGGATTCCCTGTCACTGGTCAAGACTGCAACTCTTGAATAAACAAGAATAATGTCATTTGAAACATGGTATTATATACTAACTTGTGTGCTATTAATAACAGTTCCAATGTATTTGAAAAGTTTAAATAGTTTGAATTTTTCTAAAGACATTTAACAATTCAACATATACTTACTACTAAAATATCATCCTAAACTTTCAGATAATCACAGCATCACATGATCACCATCTCATGCTAGCACATAACTGTTAGTAAACAGGCAAAAACTCTCCATACAGTAGTGCCACTTTGTGCTAACCAGAGTAATCAATGGATGCCAGAAGGCTTGTGCATAAAATCCCTATCTAGTGCCTATTCATCCAATATCCCCAGACTGGTTTCTGGCTTGTGGCCTTCAACAGTGAGGAGCCTTGGATCTGAGATATTGGATGAGTAGGCACTAGATAGGGATTTTATGCACAAGTCTTCTGGCATCCATTGATTACTCTGGGTAGCACAAGGTGCACTACTATATGGAGAGTTTTTGCCTGTTTATAATCACAACATTATATTATGTTTTTATTTTTAAATTTGCCCGTAATTACTATAAAATTTGGGGGCAATCATTCCACTTAGAAATCAAATATTACAGCCAAAATGTTTACAAAATAATAGATTTTTTCACAAGAAATCTTTTGTTATACTAAGATCCAATAAGATTATGGTTGAACCACTAAGCATCACATGATCACCATCTCTTATACTAGCACATAATTGTTCTTAAACAGGCAAAACTCTCCATACAGTAGTGCCATCCTGTGCCAACAAGAGTAATCAATGGATAGGGATTTTATGCACAAGCCTTCTGGCATCCATTGATTACTCTGGCTGGCACAGAGTGGTACTACTGTATTGAGAGTTTTGCCTGTTTAAGATTATGGTTGGAAATAGTTATTTTAATTAAGCAGATTTATAGATTGACAATATATTATTTTCCTTCTTATAAGGCATTAATTTTTCATTTTATTCAAATAAAACTGTTTGTACATTTAGAACTTGTATTTTATATATGTCAGTGTCTATGTGAAAATTGTATTTTTGTGCAAATTAGAATTATATTAAACTCTATTTGGATTTTTTTTTCTAATGTTGTAATTTTGTTTAGAGAATTACAGATATATGCATTTAAAATGTTGGAATTTTGCAGAATGAACTCTAAATAAAATTGTGTTCATAATTGGGTTAAAATAGTTGAAAGAATAATGTGTTACATAAAGAGCTTTGCTAATTGCTTTAACAAGCTTTGTTGATAAAATTCTTGCAAGAGAATGCCTTTAAAATATCTCTATCAGAAACCACACCCAAAACCCAGACCAATGGTTTCGTACTTTGGCACTCTTCAGTGAGGCACTGGGATAGCTTCAGAAACTAGATCTAAAAATACTAATCCAAAGCCAGCATTTATCTGAGTTAACTATTGAGGAGAAAATCTGAAATTTTTAGACACTTAAATGTCTTCAAACCCAGCTATCTAATTCAAATAGCTATATGGGGCTGAGAGATATTCAGCCAAACCATATATTAGTAGTCTTAGCAATATAACATCACTTAAGACTTAAAAGCAAAGACTATAAATAGTCAATAAAAATAAAAAAGTCATATATCACATGACTCAATTTTTAAACTTGTAAATAAAAGAAAGAGCTTTGCTAATTGCTCTAAAAAGCTTTGTTGATAAAATGTTAGCAAGAGAAAACATTTATCAACAAAGATTGTTAGAGCAATTAGTAAAGCTCTTTGTTTTTCTTTACAAGCATAAAAAATTGAGTCAAGTGATATATGACTCTTTTTTTTTTTTTAATGTGTTAGATCTTTTTCCTTTATTTTTTTTTTCAATTGTTTCCAATAGAATAATGGTCTCTCAAGAAAACATCTTGGTGAACATTGTTTGATACATTTTTAAAACATTTAATATAGTCACCTAGTTATTTATGATAATGATTAATATAAAACCACTAAAACATCACATGATCATTTCTCATGCTTACACAAGCTGTTAACACAATAGCAAATTATCTATACAGTAGCTGATGCAAGCCTCAGAGTCAATGGATTCAAGAATGTTTGTGCATAAAATCCCTATGTAATGCCTACTCATCCAATATTACCAGACCAGTTTCTAGATTATGGCTTTCATCAGTGTGGAATCTTGCATTAATTTTTTGGTTTGCACTGGATTACACTACTGTACGATGAGTTTTTTATGTAATAATGATTAGTTCTAAGAGAACCTTTTTTGACTTCTTTTTTATATTTAGTGAAATGTTAATAATTAAGTTTGAGTTAATTAGGGGAAAAATATTCAAAAAAGTTAAAATGGAAGATATGTATTATTATTACTGTTAGTATAAGTACACTTGCTACCTTTTATTTCAAACACCTTTTAGCAAAAAATTTTTATTGTATATATAGACATACAATCTGACTTTTTGACTGTGCTGCAGTCTTTGTCAGAGCCTCCTATTTTGGAAATAGAAAAGGCTCTGAGGAAGTCTGCAGGACAGTCAAAACATCGGTGTGTGACTATTATATATATATACAGTAAAACTGTTTTTGCTAAAAACAGTTTGAGGTAAGATGTAGAAATATTACAGCAAAATAAAGGAAGTGGTAGATTTTGTAACATATGCATTATTACTGTTACTATTATTGTTGTTGTTACTATTATTATTATTTTCCTTAAAAAGCATATTAGCAACTTTTTTCTTACAGTAACAAACGGTTGGCAAGTGATATTATAGTGATTTTAAAAGCATATTATTATTAAAATTAAAAATAAAAGTATTGTGCAGTATTTGAAATGATTCATAAAATTTGTGAATGTAAAATTTAAAATCTTAAATAAAGTGGGTGAACAAAGACTCAACATTAAAAAATAAAATAAGTATATAAAAAATATAAGTTCTGTTTTAACAGAGAGAATTATTAATTTGCCATAAGTTCTCACTCAGGCAGATGTGCAGTTCTTTATATATCACTAATAGCTATTTTTATAATTATTATTATTTTATTGAAATAAATGAGTATTCAATGAATATTTCTGTAGTATAATTTTCACTTCACCTCTCTTTCCCAATATAGGGATTGGTTTTTAGCCATTTTTAACACCTTGTGGAGAAGTGTGATCATAAATATTTGTAGATAGAAACTAGTTCCTATCTTGGGTGTAAGTGGTGTAGTGAAAATTACACTACAGAAATATTATTCATTAATTGTATAATCTCTAATCTAAAGAATGATTAATAAAAATTATTAATATACTTTTATTAAGTGATTTATGTTAAAGTTATAACCCTGCGACATTTGATACTTATCATTCAAACTGCAGTAATTTTTATCTATATATATATACTGAATAATGATAAAGATATATGTAAGAGATTATGAACCGCACCAACTGATGAGTGCTGGTTCAGCATGAAATGTGCATCCTAGGAGATCGTAGATCTTTTCCACACCGCTTTGGCCATAAGTTTATGATTACATCCTTCCACAAGATGTTAGTAGATAGAAACCAGTCCCTACCTTACACGAGATTAGTGGAATGAAAATTACACTAGAGAAATATTATTCATTAAGTCGACAATCTCTAGCGTAATGAATGACTAAAACAGTTTATTAAATGAGTATTTAATTTTGACATTATATACATCATGAAAAAAAAAAAATTGAATAAAATATAAAATGTTAGTTTTTAAACTTAATCTCTAATTTTTACTAAATTAATTATATTATTTCTAATACTGGATTTAAGTTTTAGTCTTAATTTATAACATATTTAATTATAATATAGCAATGAGTACAATATTTGAAAACTATATTTTTACTTTAATTCCAAAAAACAAATTGCCGCTAGGGAAGCCCTGATATTTACGTCATCTAGTGTTTTTTTTTATGAATTATGTGTTTATTATTTTTTAATACACTTTGTTTATTAAATATTAAGCTTTAAGCATAATCTCCTTGTTGATTCTTTAAAATGACATTTAAATTTGACCGTTAATAATTTCAGAGATCGAAAAGTATTTGGTTTCTCCTTTAAGACGTATCAAATCTTTAAAATAAAGAATGCCATTTTCTACTTCTCATATTGTTTTTAACATATTTTTTTTCCATATGTAAAATGCCTTGACCGGGAAGCGAACCCAGGCCAGCTGCTTGGAAGGCAGCTATGCTAACCACTAGGCCACCACCGCTTGACAGTTTTTAACAATTTTCTTTAGAATAATATACAATAAAATTTTAAATTTACACACATTTTTTTTTTGATTATAAACTATGAAAAAATATGCTTAAAGTTATAGAGAATGTGAATATGAATTGATCATAGTTGGGGGGGGGGGTATAGCATATTGTGTTACTTATTGCACTTTATTTTCTGCACTGGAAAAAAAGCTTTTTAAGTAAATAGAAGTCTGACGAATCAAGATTGGCTATCTTAATATAAAGCTGAGCACTGATTATATATGTGTGTGAAAATGGTAATCTGGACCAACTGATGAATGCTGATTTAGCACGAAGTACCTTATTGGTGATTATTTATCTATTCAACATGTGTGTGATCTGGTGGGTCAGCAAAATGAAATGGCGTGGAGAATTGAGAGTCGTGTGAATGTCTGAATTCGAGTTCCTTATATGTGCAGATGTGTGTAAGCCTGTGCAGTGTATTAAGATAAATAGAAGTATATAGTAATATAATTGACTCTTGAGCTGAAGAAATGTGTCAGATTTAAAGCAACACATCTCATCCATACAGTATTGCCACCAAGTGCAAGCCTTTGTAATCAATGAATGCAGAAAAGTTTGTGTATAACACCCCTATCTAGTGCCTACTCATCCAATATCCCCAGGTTTTTCACTTGTGTCTTTCATCAGTGAGGAGGCTTGGATTTGAAAGCATATCACCTAGATCTTGGGATCTAATGCAACCGTCCAGCATATCATCGCTATGATCTACTTCCAGTGTTCTCAGATGCAAGACTCATCATTGATGAAAGCCACAATCTAGAAACTAGTCGGGATATTGAATGAGTAGGCACTAGATAGATATTTTATGTACAAATATTTCTACATCCATTGATTAGTCTGGCTTGCACTGAGTGACACTACTGTATGGAGAGGTTGCTATTATTATTAACAGCCAGTGTAAGCATATGCAATGGTGTTCATGGGATATTCTGTGTTATTCATAGAGGCTTATTTGATCAATAGTAATCTGTGTAATTATAATGGAGAATATTAAGTTGAATCAATTTCTTAATGTAGTTGATGACATATATTGCAGAGTACAATATTTTATCTTAAAGTCCTCATTGCTTATATTCTAAACAATGTACATGTATTTTGGGGTGTTATGCAGTATTGCCATAGTAGTTGCATGAGAGAAGGTACCACTGTAAGGTCTACTTTACCAGTTAATCATTACCAGATAATCTAATAAAGATTCAGTGAACTGATTAAATCAGGATTGAACTCTTGTTGGGAAATTATTTTTTTTATATAATGTAATTAAAACAAACTTATTATTATTATTATTAATCTTTCTTTGTATTTTGTTAATTTTTATTTAAGGTATATTTAATTATAAGGGTTTGAATCCAGACTTTCAATGTCTCCTTTGTCAATAATTCCCTCCTATACAACCGATACACATGATCATACACATGTGAAAAAGATAAATGATCTCCAATATATGTATTTCATGCTGAACCAGGTGAAGAATGTTGGTTCAGCACAAAATACATATATTGGTGATCAGTTATCTTTTTCACATGTGTATAGTCACGTGTATCGGTTGTATAAGATGGGATAGATGACAAAAGCAAGCTTGAAAATCTGGGTTCAAACCCCTATAAATTATATCTAGCTTAAAAGTATATCTAATATACTTGTATTTAAATATTAATATATATTTGTATATATGCACCTAATGTGCATGTTTTTTGTATAAAAAAAAGATTTTTAGTTATCATTAGATGTAAGTTTAAATTTAATTGTTAAACACACATTATCATTTTTTAAATATAAATTATAGCAAATAAAGTTGATATCAGGGTTGAGCTACCAAGTTAAAGTCAATGCTTGATGCTTGTTACACTTCATCAGTTTGGGATGACTTCTTTTTTTCCAAATATATTAGTATTTGGGTCAATCCTTCGTTCATTGTTTTACTTTAGTATATTTTTCCAATCATGCTTGAGTAGCTGCAGGCTTTAGATAATAAGTAGGCATAACAAACTGTTTTATGTGAATTTAGATAAACATCAATAACAAATCATAAAAATACTACAGATATTTTTATATTCATACACATATATGTATTGTTTGTACAATATTTTTATTTGAAAGCAGTTATAATAACTCAAGTGAATCTATTGGAAATAAATATTGTGATCAAATACATAATACCTGTTAATTAAAATAAAATTTATATTAATAATATCATCATTACCAACCATTATCAAATCACTGCAGGATGAAGGTCTCTCTAATTTCAATCCATCTTCTCTGATCTCTAGCCTCTCTTCTCCATATCACCCCTGCATACTTTCTTATTTCATCCATCCATCTCACATGTGGTCTCTTTCTGGATCTTTTACAATTTTTTGGAACCCAGTTTAAGATTTTAATTGTCCAATAATTGTATAATAATATATACATATGGATATAGAGATTGGGCAAAATAATGACATATTTTTGAAACTAATCTGACATTCTTAATTCCTGGATCTTTCCAGATTAGTTTTTTTTTTTTTAAAATGAAAATAATTCAGTAATCCTCTTCTCATTTATGATGATGGACTTTTTTTGCATTTAATTATTTGGATTATTTTTACTGTTAAAATTGTTAAGATAGTTGTAACTTATGCCACATGTGGCCACTAGGTGATGCTGCAATACCATCAACAAGCTGCAAGAAGCCTGCAAGTGATAAAAATTGAAAAATTCTGAAATCATTGAAGGAACAAAAAATAAAAACACTGAAATCATCGATGGAACAAAAAATAAAATAATAAATCCTCTGAAATCATCGATAGAACAATAAATAAAAAATGTGATGACAATCTTATGATGTATATAAAAAAATTATGACAATGTTGAGAGCATGTTAGTGTTTATATGTTATAATGTATATTTAGAAGAGACTTGAACTCATAATTTCAAGCTCCCTATAACAATCCATTCTATCTTATACCTCTGATACAAATGATCACATACATGTGAAAAATATGTGATTTAACATATATATATATATTGTGCTGAATCTGCACTTATCACTTGATTCAGATCACTATCTCCTATGCATATATACAATAAGTGCTCAGTTTATATTAAGATAGCAAATTTTTAATAGACCAGCTTCAATCTTCTCCATCCTCCACCTCTTCAGCCATTCCTATCATGAAAAATCTGATAATGGAACACTCAAATCCCTTGTTGATGTCAATATTATTGTCATACCCATGTTGACTTTAAATCACTCTGATTCTCACATATGGGTGTTTAACATATTCATTTAATGTACAGAAGAGAGATGGTCAGAATACAGTCTGAATATGTTATGTTTAAGTACACGTATATTGTCTATTCTAAACATAATGTAATTAGTTGAGTTCCAGTTCCTTCTAATTACATTAAGTTTAGAATAGACAATATACATATACTTAAATATTACATATTTAGCTTGTATTCTGACCATCCCTCTGCTGTATATTTAAGCAGACATACTAAGGTCGTATATGTGAGGGGTCAGAGTAACTTAAAGACAATATGGGTATGATGATAATATTGCATCAATAAGGACTTTAAGTGTTCTATCCTCATATTTTTAATGATATGGATGGTCAAAGAGTTGGATGGTGGAGAAGATTGAAGCTGGTTCATTAAAGTTTGAAAATTTGCTATCTTAATATAATAATAAGTCTTTTATAAAAATATTGCATCATAATCATTAACAAGTACTGAAAATCATATTTTTGTGGGTATTTATCCTTGGGGGTGTGGGATCTAAGGCACCAGCCAATCACAAATTGCCACCTCCTTCATATCTTTGCCAGAATAATAGAATGTGCTGTCAATCACAGATGAAGGTCTGAAAAGGTTTGTATACTGCTGACATGTCGGGGAATTTTTTTTAATTAATACACTGAAAATTGAAGCTTCATAAAAAGAGTAGCTGCAGCCTGTCGCATGCAGTAATTTAATATATACAATGCTTTAAAACTACCTAGAAAAGTAGTGATCGCAGCGCCATTATGCTGTGTAAAATGTCAAATGTGATAGCGCTATTAAAGCTCACTTTTGTGAAAGAGTATAAATTTATTGCGCATTTGTAAAATTAGATTTTTAATTATCCTTTTAAAATTATTTTCCATGTACAAAACTGAATCTTCATTAAATTCAAAAAGTCTGATTTCATACATGACATTATATACAAACATTACATATGTCATGTGAGTTTTATATTCCTAATCAAATTAGTAGTTGGCACTAAAGCTTGTTTTTAAATTTTTGTCAAGCGTTGTTAGCCGAGAGGTCAGCGCAGCTGCCTTGCGAGCAAGCAGTTTGTTGCAGACGGTTGTTGCGGGTTCACCTCCCGGCCGATGCTATGACATGAAAAAATTTATTTTTTTAATAATTCCTACATGATTTTTCTACAATTCTTATTAACAATACTGTATGTTATAGATAATCTTTTTTTTAATCTGACTATTTTATTTTTTACCGATTTAAAATAATTTATCTGTACCAATTTTTTTTTTTAATATTTCATGTTTAATATTTCTTTGAAGTATGCTTATTATTTGATCATAAAAATATTTAGTGTAAAATACTGTAATATAAAACAAAACTACACTTCAACTAATGTGGTATATTGCTCTTATTTGGCAAAGGATTAATAAATATTTCATCAATAACCACAATTTTTTTTACAAATCTAAATTCAGACAGATTATATATATAGATGGTAATTTATTTTATTGATCCAGAAGATACTGTAACTCTATTATGCCTAATATAACCACTCACATCTCCCATATATCAGATGCAAAACTCTCCATACAATAGTGCCACCTATCACAAGCCAAAGTAATCAATGTACAATAATGTTTGAGCATAAAATCCTTATCTAGCGCATACCCATTCAATATCCCCGGACTAGTTTTTACTTGTGGCTATAATCAATGATGAGCCTTGGATCTGGAAGCACTGCACCTAAATCTTAGATTCTGTTGATTACTCTGGCTTGTATTGGGTGGCACTACTATATGGAGAATTTTGCCTCTCTTATATCAGTTTGTGTAAGCATAGGGAATTGTGATCATGTGATATCTTTCAAATATCTGATATATTTTTAATCAGTATCCTGAGGGAATGCAAATGGTGTTATGACTCAAGGCCCCACACCTGCATAATATATGTCTTTTTCAAAATTTAAAACATAAATGACAACAGTTTATCACTTGCTAAATGAAACTATGTGTCTTTTCCTTTTTTTTTTTTTTTTTGCCAAAAATCTGTATTTTGTAGGTATGCACTGAATATAACTTGTGAAATAATAAAATTGTAGGTGCACTGGTCTGATGGTGCACATGTTTCAGCTACATATAATACATATATATATATATCTAAATATTTCATAGAATTTTGATTACATTAATAAGAAATATGACATTGTATAATTGAAATTAAAATACTCCTAAATTAACAAAAAAGTAAGTAATTAATATTATATTATTGAATTTATTATACTTTGATGAATATTATAATTACATATTATATTTCTGCTGTGCCCAGTAGCACTCTGTTGCCCTCTGGATTGCATAAAATAATTAATAAAAGAAATACTCAGAATATTATAGAACAGACGTGGCAAGTAATTAAAAGTAACAAGAGTTTATTTACAGAGGTTAGACTTGAGGCTAATAAACTATTAGTAGATGAAATAAACGTTATAAGTTACACACTTTATATGCATCTCAATAGAAACAATATTATGAGCCTGAAGGTTTACAAAAATAAT
Organism: Epiperipatus broadwayi; assembly: GCA_028023455.1. NCBI lineage: Eukaryota > Metazoa > Onychophora > Udeonychophora > Euonychophora > Peripatidae > Epiperipatus > Epiperipatus broadwayi. The sequence goes on along the minus strand of JAQFVV010006208.1, from coordinate 8,725,365 downwards.
ACTATAGATCTATATGATCTGTTGTGAGTCCCTAAGTTTACTTTGGTATGTTCAGAGTTAAACTTCTCAGCAAGGCTATAGGTGAAGGAAATGAGGCCGGATCATCCATCGGATGGCATATCTGCATACCTGGAGCTTCTCCTAGCAAGTATTCTATTCTTGTTAATATACATGCACTCCTCAGTGTTGTAGAATCTTTTTTGATTGGCTATCCACCATGTTGCAAAATTTCTGTATCTGTTCTCACTTTCATCATTCTGATCAAGAACTATATTCCATAGTTGCAGTGACTTTCTTTATTTTAACTTAGATGCTTATCTTTGCTATTACTAATTACTTATCAGCATAGCTAATCTTACATGGGTAAGGGAATAAACAGGTGTTACTGACTTCATTGAAAAAATTAAAAGACTGAAATGGAGTTGGGATGGATATGTTGTTAGAAGAGATGATAATAGATGGACAATTGAAATCATAAACCGGATTCCAAGAGATTGTAAAAGACCCAGAAAGAGACCACATGTGAGATGGATGGATGAAATAAGAAAGTGTGCAGGAGTGATGTGGAGAAGAGAAGCTAAAGATCGGAGAAGATGGATTGAACTTGGAAAGACCTTCATCCTGCAGTGGATTGATAATGGTTAGTGATGATGATAACTCATCTTTATTCTCGAATTTACTTTATTTTAATTAATCTATTTAATTAAACTGCAGTACTTATTTTTAATAGGTATGCCGTCAGCATACACGCACATACATTTACTTTTACATATATATATATATATGCTTTCACAAATACTACTTTTATTTACAAATATACATATACTTATCAATGTCGTTTTTCAAATTTTGACATTAAAAGACACTTTTTTTTTTTTACATTTTCGTATAAAAAACTTGAAAATTCTGCCTTACAAGCAGTTGTCCCGGGGTTCGCTTCCGGCGGACACTTTGACACATTAAAAAAAAAAACACCTTGAAAATACAACACTTGAAATACACCTTTACACTTTTAGTAGTTGATAAATATTTTACTTTTTTTTTTCATGTGTCATAGCATCGGCCGGAAAGCGAACACACTAACCCGGGACAACTGCTTGTAAGGCGGGTGTGCTGACCTCTCGACCACCAATGCTTGACATTCTCTAATAAAATAACCCGAGAAATTAACACATACTAAAATAAAACAAATTAATGTTTTAAAAAATAATTTTTGAAACAATAATTAAATATTAACTTAATAACAAAAATATTTATTTAATGAGGTAAATGCAAATCATTATATTTAAAAAAATTTATAATTTTTTTTTATTTCGTATGAATTCATATTATTTTGCAATCATGCAAAATGGCTTATCAAAATAAGGATATAGGAAGAAATTATTTACGTGGCTATAAAAAAATTTGAAAAGAAGACTGAAAAAGTCGTACAGAAACAGTGAACTGGAGAATCGCAGTATTTACAGTTATTGAAAGACAAAACTGAAACTGGTTACGCATTGGTGGTTGAGAGGTTAGCGACAGCTGCTTTACAAGCAGTTGTCCCGGGTTAGCGGGTGTGCTTCCCGGCTGATGCTATGACACATGAGGAAAAAAACAACAGAAACTGACGAAATGGATTTAACTATTCAGTTAGACATCAATAACCCAAATCATTAAAAACCTTATCTTTATAAAATGGAAAAAAAAGTTAATAGGAATAAGTAATAAACAGGACACATCAATGATCTTTATCATCGTAGAACCAGTTAACTTTCAAACGAAAAATAATTAATTGACAAACTATTTGAAGAATTGTATCTTTTTAAAGAATCAGAATTCGCAAATATATATATTACGATATTTATTAACAAATTCACAATAGAACATTTAACATATAGGATATATGAGCACAGGCTTTCACACGAGCCACCACTCTCCACCCTATCTCATAACACTGATACACTTGAATATATGTTGAAAAGATAAATAATCACCAATATACGTATTTCATGCTAAACCAGCAATCATCAGTTGGTCCAGATTACCATCTCTACCCATATATGCTATAAGTGCTCAGATATATACTAAGATAGCCAAACCTCATACTTTAATGGACAGGCTTCAATCTACTCCACACTCCAACTCTTCAACCGTCCATCCAATTGAAAATCTGTTGATGGAATGCTCAAGGGCCATCCTGAGGCCGAGATTCTTGTCACACCCAGGTTGACCTAAGGTCAATTTAACCTCTCATGTACAGGACATAATCCATTAATACATATACAAGGGATGGGCAGACATCTTTACTATGTAATAACTAAATAAAATATAATTTTTTGCATTTTATGTATTTTATTTTTTCCCATATTGATTCAATAAAATTGCACAAATTCTTATTTATAATTTATAAAGAATAATAAATAACTAGTTATACGTATGTATCTGCAAATAAAGTTTTTTTAAAAAATATTACTTGTTTTTGTTTTTTATCATTTGTAAAAGAGCCCCCCCTCCTGCCCGCATAAAAACATTGCAACAGGCCCTAGACTTTCTCAGGCTGGTTCTGTTTTTAGTATTTTTATTGCTAAATTTATTTATAATTTTTTCTTCATAGAACTCTATCTGAATGCCATTGTTGAGCATAGTAGCCTGATAAATATACATCATTTTTTGCATTAAACTGTTATGGTTACGGATGATGTACTACTCTTAATCTTCATCAGTTAGAAGAACACAATTTCTCGCAAAATGAACTAATATTTGCCTTAAGAGACGAATTGGTGGCCTTGTGGTTAGCATAGCTGCCTTTCAAGCAGCTAGCCTGGAGCTCATTTCCCAGTCAAAGCTTTGACATTGTGCCAAATCTGTTGGGTTTGGTTAGGCTTGTAGGTTAGTTTCCAAACCAACAGATACCAAAAGAATAACTATTCAGCAATTAATATGTAAAATTTATTAGTCCAGAAAATATACATACGTTAGTTGAACAAAGAATAAATATAGTTAATACACTTGAATGCTGAGATAGTCAAGCCGAGTATGGAACTCACTTCTACCTAAATGATTAGCCTGCCTCATGAGCTCTGGTAAAACTCTTCCAGCTACATATTTAGCTTGCCTCGAGTCTGCTCTAATTCAGGCATAGCAGTTTCCAGACCATAGGTGGACTTGTCCCACTGTGTGGATGTCACGATAATCACTAGATTAATATCTTTGCTGATGGCAAAAGGTTTAATGGAGAGCATGTTCTGTCATTCAGGTTAACAGAAGTAATTTCTCTCTGCCTTGCCTCCAAAAAGCTGACTATTTAAAGGCAGATCCCCTACGTTACTGGAAACACACAGATTCAGTGCACAAACCCCAATGAAGGTTTTAATCCCTTTGGATAGCAAGTGGGTGCTAACCAATTAGGCAAGGAATCCTGAATAGTCCACTTCTGAAGGCAGGGTCAGATAAACATGAAAAAAAAAGAAGAGATGAAATATTGATTTATACATTGTCCAAAACTTACATTTGGTAATTAATGTTAAAAGCTGAATGAATACCTAGACATCTATATAGAAAATTTATTACTATTTAATTTTGAAATAGAACAATTTTTGTAACAGTAAGAATATAAAAATGACATTTCCCGTTCATTATCTTAGAAAATATTCATATCTTTAAGAAGTGTTCATTCCAATCACATAGAAATATATTAGTATTACTGGTGATACAAAGATAATTCTTTTTGACTATATGCAAATAATACTTTGGACAAGTTCTAACCGGAAAAAAATCTGCTGTGAAGTTTGAACTTCTTTCAAACAGAACAAACATGTATATCTTTCAATTCACTACGAATAATGAGTAAGATTTATGAACACTCCATCTCTGTGAATGTAATATAATAATACTGTAGTGCTTAGGATTCTTTCAATAGATAATTGCCATAGACACAGCAATGCTTGTAACAGAGGCAGGGGAATATGACCCTGTTTAAAAGCTAACAAATTAACATATTATTTGCATAAGGCATTAATTAGTTAGAGTAAGCCACTTTTTGGAAAAGGGAATGCAAGATTATTTCCTATTGATGAAATAATTGTCCTTGGAAATGTGCTACGCCTCCTTGACCTTTTACTTGGCATCATTGCGATACAAGCAAATGCCATTGAAACATGTGGGCTCGAATCAGTGGCTGGATTTAATGAAATACTAAAAAAAATTAGACATAGTGTGCAGATGTGTTTTTGTCCGGTTATACATGTATTTATGCTGAGCCAATCGAGTAGACAGGTTGATCCAAGATTCACTGTAGTAAACAGATAGGCAGTATGAATCTTGCCATTTGATTTTATATACAATTTGAGAATGAAGACCTGGTGATAGTCAATCCATATTAATAAAGCTTTGCTCTTAATACAGTTTTGGGATATATATATATACTACTACAAATAAATAGTTTTCTTCGACCTGGTATAATTAGTGTTGAATGTTATATATTCTTTTGAGAAACTAACTGTTCTTTCATATGTCATAGCATAGGCCGGGACACGAACCCACAACCGGCTGCAACCAACTACTTTCTTGCAAGGCGGCTGCGATGACCTCTCGGCTAACAACTCTTGACTGTTTGGTCATTTTTTTATTTAATTAGCAAAATCTGATGTCAAGCGTTGGTAGCCTACTGATTAGCGTAGCTGCCTTTCAAGCAGCTGGCTCGGGTTCGCTTCCCGGGTCAACGCAGTTGACATATGGGGAAAAAATCGAAAATATATTTGTCATAAAATATGGGATATAGATTTGGAAGGAGTTTATGATTGAAAAACTTATTTGTTTTTTTTTTTTAAAAAAACAAATGTATGAATGTTGTGGTGGGTAAGCATTTGAGGCCTTCCAAGCAGCCGGCCCTGGTTCGCTTCCCGGTCAATGCATTTAACATATGAAAAAAAACATCAACGAAAAATTGAAGAAAAAGAAGCTATTAAATAATCTTAAAGAAGAAAATAGTTTGAGTAAGACATAAAAAGCATATAACTCTTGATCGCTAAAATAATAATGCATAATATATATATAAGCAATCACTCCAAACACATATATATATACTGCATATATAAACACGCATATATATGAATATAAACCTATGAATATCTTTTAATAATATACAACTAAACGTTTCTGTTGTAAAATAGTTGTCTAATTTGATCTAAGTATGCGTATTTGTACAAAAAAGAATGTACAAAACTTAGTGGGTGGTGAGTCATATTTTAAGATTTTGTAACTTTATCTTAAATAAATATCTTCTATATTATTAATCTAATGTAGGTAGTTTTGGGTATTAATTTTAAATGTTTATGTAAAGCATAGTTATCTCTACTGTTGTTTTAATATAACTTTTCAGAAACTACAATCCGGGGGAGACGGTTATTGCAAAGACATAGTGATAAAATATGGCAGACCAAATTTCTATTTGTTTTATCTTATTAAAGTGTGAAAAGAAATAAATAAATCAATTTATACTTTTTATTAATTTGATTTTTTATTTATTTTGAAGTTGTTTCTTACTAAGCAAAAAAGATGGATTTAAATTATCTTTTAGTTTATTTAGTTTATTTTTAAGAGTAGTCAAAATCAATTAAAAGTAAAAAAGATCTTTGTGACGTAATGGTTAATACAACCGATTGTTGTAGATGGATTTAAATTATCTTTTAGTTTATTTAGTTTATTTTTAAAAGTAGTCAAAATCAATTAAAAGTAAAAAAGATCTTTGTGACGTAGTGGTTTATACAACCGATTGCTGTATGCATGATCTGAAGTTTAAATCAAGATGGAATGAATCTTGAAAACGTTTTTAGGTTGCTAATCAATGCAGCTAATCATCCAATGTTGATTGATAAGTGAAAATATAGCTACCATTAGTTAGAGCAGTGATTTAAACAGTGGCTAACTACCGAAGCGTGAAGGAAGACAATGCCCACAGGTCCAGATAGTCTAGAGGCCCATAAATTTGGAAATCTATAACAAGGAAATTAAAATATATTCATATGAAAACAATTATTAACTATATCTCACAAATTGTCATTTATAAAAAATTGTAAAATTATTTTGAAAAATCCAAAATTTCTACCTTTGGTCTCAATTTTTCTAGTTGCCCTCTGGGTTTGAAACCATTTTTGTCCCAACATATTATCAATGTTGGTGGTCTTAATATGTAACTCTCTTATCTAATATTTGACAAAATATGGTTTTGTTTGAATAAAAAAATAATTAACATCCAATCCTTCCATTTTCTAAGTCTATAACGTCACACAACATAAACTTCAAAGTGCATGAATTAAAGAAAAATTTGAATTGTTAAAAAATCAGGTTAAAATCTGAATACTATGTAAATGCATGAAATATATATTTATTTTTAATGACATATAAATCAACAAATATGCAACTTTATGTTTAAAAATGTTTTCATTAATTTAAAAAATGAAAGAAGTGATGTATGGTAGCTTTTAATATTAGATGACTATTATTTTAACTGAGATTTAAAAACCATGGTTCCGAGTTAAATACCTATAATGTATATTTTAAAACCAGCTAAGCATCACATGATCACCATTTCCTATAATTGCACAAGCTGTTAAAACAGTGACAAACTCTCCATACAGTAGTGCCACCAAGTGCTAGCCATAGCAATCAATGGTTGGAAGAAGATTTATGCATAAAATCCCTAACTAGTGTCTATGCACCCAATATCCCTAGACTAGTTTCTAGCTTGTGGCTTTCATCAGTGAAGAGCCTTGGATCTGGGAGCACTTCACCTAGATCTTAGGAAGTTGGAAATTGATCTGGAGACATTGGATGAGTAAGCACTAGTTAGAGATTTTATGCACAAACCTTCTTGCATCCATTGATTACTATGGCTTGCACTAAGGTAGTAGTTATTATTTTAAATATATATTTTTATGAAGTTAAACCAATTCTTAAATATAATATTTTCAATTGTTGGCGATAGACAAAAAAAAAATATGATTCTACATTTTTTTTTTCAATAACAAGTAAAACAAATAGAATATGTCAGTAGCTTCTAATATCAGATTTCTATTATAATACACTTCTTCATAAAGAAATTTAATCTATACATGAACTGTATAGATTCATATTTATTCACAATTATGTATTCTGAAATCAATGATTTGTGATTCTATAACAAAAATTCATTTTCCAAAAAAAAAGAAAAAAAGTTACATTAGTCTAATTCAATATATAGGGTATATGAGCACAGACTTTCACATGCCCCCCCCCTCCCCCCTCTCTCTCACAACACTAACCCTCTAAAAAAAATCTCTCTAAAAAAAAAAAATACCCCCAAATAAAAGTTTTTCTTTCAACCCCAACAACCATTGGTTGGTCGATATAACCTTTCCCCCCCAATTCTATAAGAGGTCACAAATATAATAAGAAAAACCATCTTCTTTCTTTTTAGGGGGGGGGTCTTTCCTCTCCCCCCCCCCCCCCCCTCTTCTCCTCCTTATAAATTAAAAATCTGGTGGGGGAGGGCTCAAGCGACGCCGGGGGGTGGGGTTTTTTTTTCCCCATATAGTTTTTTTTAGATAAAAAGTTAGATTTTTTTAAGATTTATTTTCATCTCTTTGTAAAATATAAACCAAAAATTTTGTAATTCTACACTAAACATTTATTTTCAAAATGTCAGTAGAAAAAAAAGACTTTTATGAAGCAGTTGTTTTTGTATTAATACAAGTATAATGTATATCCTTTAACTTGATGTAATTAGAGGGGATTTGAATACAGAATTTCAAGTTTCCTTCAATCATCCACTCCATCCTATATAACTAACACACATGGCCATTTATGTGAGAAAAAGATAAATGACCTTTAATATAAATATTTTGTGCTGAGCCAGCACTCATCAGTTTGTTCAGGCCGTCATCTCTGACACATATATAATCAATGCTTGGTTTACATTAAGATAACAAACCTTCATACTTTAATGGACAAACTTCCATCTACTCCATCTTCCAACTCTTCAGTCATCCATATCATTGAAAATCAGATGATGGAATGCTCAAAGCCTTTGTTGATGTCAATCATATTGTCATACCCATGTTGATTTTAAGTCAGCCTGACCTTTCACATGTATAACCTTAATATGTCCATTTAAGCTGAATATGTAATATTTAAATACAAGTATATTGTCTATACTAAACTTAATGTAATTAAAAAGGACTTCACTTCCATACACTCTATATTATATAACTGATACACATGACCACATACATGGGGGAAAGATGAATGATCTCCAATATAGGTATTTTGTGCTGAACCAGCATTCATCAGTTGGATTGGATTGTCACCTCACATACACATATATAATCAGTGCCTATATTAAGATAGAAAACCATATTTTAATGGATAGATATCAATATACTCCATCCTCCAACTTTTCAGCAATGCATATCTTTGAAAATCTGATGATAGAATGTCCAAAGCCTTTATCGATGCTGATATTGTTGCTATACCCATGTTGACTTTGAATCAGCTTTAGACACATTAAGCTGAGCAATATACATAGCTTCTGTATCAGTTCTTAATTTATCTCCTCACTCATCAGTTTTACAATTCAATTTATCCAACTTACTTTTTTAACTCTTTATATTTACACTTTGAATCATCAAATTTATCATTTAACTCAGCCCTCCATTCATTATATCTGCTATTAAATTTACTAAGAAAAATTTGTAAAATAACTGCCATTTTCAGGCCTTTTTAAAATTTCAATATTAGTAGCATCCGTTATAAGTATGTTACATAACAAATATACAGAAGAGGGATGGGCATTTGCAGGTTGAATATCGAAGTTCAGAGTGACTTAAAGGCAATGTGGATATGACAACAATATCAGCATCAACAAGGGCTTTAAACAAACCATTATCAGATTTTTAACGATGTGGATGCTGAAGAATTAGAGAGTGGATTAGATTGAAGCCTGTCCATTGAAGTTTGAAGATTTTCTATCTTAATATAAACTGAGCACTGATTTTATATAAGTGTGGAAAATGTTAATCTGGACAAATTGATAAGTGCTGAGTCAGCATGAAATATATATATATTGGAAATCATTTATCTTTTTCACAGGTAGTTGTATAAGATAGAGTGGATATTAATAAGGATCTCAAAATTCTGAGTTCAAGTCCTTCTAATTACATTAAGTTTAGAGTAGACAATATACATGTACTTAAACATTACATATTCAACGTTTTTTTTCTGCCCATCCCTCTTCTGTGTATTTAAATTGGCATATTATGGTCCTATATGTGAGGGGTCAGAGTGTCCTAATCAATATAGATATGACAATAATATTGGCATCAACAAGGGCCTTGAGGGTTCTATGCTCAGATTTTCAATGATATGAATGACTCAAATGTTGGAGGGTGAAAAAAATTGAAGCTGATCCATTAAAGTTTACAGATTTTCTATCTTAATATAAATTGAGAACTGACTGTACATATGTGTGGGAGATGATGATCCGAACCAAGTGATGAGTGCTGGTTCAGCCAAAAATACATATATTGGAGATCATTTATCTTTTTCATGTGTATGTGGTCATGTGTGTTAGTTGTATAATATGGAATGGATGATTGAAGAAAACTTGAAAATCTGTGTTCAAATCCTCTCTTAGACTATTTTTTTTGCAATAAATGTCCAACAATGTTTTAATTGATACTATATTTCAAGTCAATGGATTTAAGTGCATTTTTCTTTATGTGTCAAATGCGTTGACCAGGAAGCAAACCCAAACTAGCTGCTTGGAAGACAGCTATGCTAACCACTAGGCCACCAACGCTTGAAGTGTATTTTTACTTACATTTTTCTTTGTTTAAGTAATTGGAGCATTTACTAATTAATTAAACAATCTTTTAAGCATTTCTCTTTTTATTATCACTTGAACACTATACAAAGTTGACAAGACTACTGTTACTTTTACAGTATTCAAATTTATATCATTTATCCGGGCATTTTTTATAATCAAGTAAATAGAGGAGAGTTGAATTCAGACTTTCAAACTCTCTTCAGTCATCCACTCCATCTTATATAACCAGTGCACAGGATGACATACATGTGAATAAGATAAATGATTTTCAATATACATATTTCACACTGAATCAGTTTTCATCAGTTGGCCATGATCATCATTTCCCAAGCAAGTAATGGGTTTAAATTTATTAATTTTATTTATTTATTTTTTATTTTTTTAAGAATAATCAGTTACATTTAAGTTACATGTCTGAACCTACCCTGGCACCTCTCTGAGGAGTGCCAAAGCACGAAACTGTCAGGGTTTGGGGGGGGGTGTCCTGACAGAGATTTTTAAAGCTTGCTCTGGCTAAGCATTTATCACAAAGCTTGTTGAAGAATTGGCAATCCTCACTGTTTATAACTTACAAGCTTAAGAGAATAGGGTCATGTGATTTATGACTCTTATTTTGACTATTTTTTTATTTAACCATTTAAGAAACTGAATATTTCTACAAATTTTCTGTATCCAAAATTAATTTTGAACCCAGAGTTTTATAATAATACTAGTTTGTCCTAATTGAATTTAGATAAAAAATATTGCATTTTTAATCGTAATAAAAGTTTGTTTTAATGTAATGTAAATTTTTTTTTAAAAAATTTACACGTAGAATAAAAAATAATTTACGAAAAAAATAATCAAATAAACTTTCATTTATTTTTGCAGAGAGTGCACTTTTTTAATATAAAAAAAATCACTCTTCAAAAAGTACATAATAACAAATCTCACGGGGATATGAATATAACATAAACGAGAACAAATCTAACATATCTAAATATCATTTCAAATAATAATAATATATATATATCTCATGATTACCATTTCATGTGCTTACACATGCTGTTAATTAGAGTACCAAACTCTCCATGCAGTAGTGCCACCAAGTGCAAGCCTTTGTAATCAATGGATGTAGAAATGTTTGTGTATAAAAGCCCTATCTAGTTCCTACTCATCCAACATCCCTAGACTAGTTTCTAGCTTATTGGCTTTTATCAGTGAGGAGCCTTGGATTTTGAAGCTAAAAACTAGACTGGGAATCTAGGTGCAGTACTTTCAAAATCCAGGGTCCTCACTGACAAAGCCAATAAGCTAGAAACTAGTCTGGGAGATGTTGGATGAGAAGGCACTAGATAGGGATTTTATGCATAAACCTTTCTGTATTCATTGATTACAAAGGCTTGCACTTGGTGGCACTACTGTATGGAAAGTATGATATTCTTATTGATAATAAATATACCAACAAATTAAATTTTTAAAAAATTTGAACATTAAGCACAACTTTTTGAATACATAACTTATTCTGGTATAATAATTTTTTCTCTATATACTTTAGGCATTTATAATATTTAATATGAAACATGAGTTTGGAAAAGAATTACTAACTTATTAATGTCAGATTCAATACACATAAGCTGATGTCATTAATCTCTATGTTTAGCAATTTGCTTATTATTTTTTATTTGGATAAAATTTATGAAATAGCACTGAAACTACAATAGTCTTAATATGATGTTAAAAAAGATATTAGAAATTACTGTATTTACTAATTACTAAAATATAAAATAATATTATAAATTTTTTTTTTGCTATCAAATCTCTTTTTAAATTACCAAGTCTACTGATATATGGGATCACTGGATTTAGTTCAGGCCCATATAGTTTCTTTAGTTAGAGAGCTGACATTGAAGACATGTATGTGTCTGAAGATTTAGATCTTTTTCTTAATATTTAAGAATTAGATAAATGCTTGACTTGAGTTAGTAATTTGAATCTATTGTCCTAGCTTCTCACTGAAAAGAGCCATAGCTCAAACCAGTCTGGGGATGGAGACCATCAGAGACTAAGGCTTCAGGTACTTTCTCTTGTAGCATTTATCATTAAAATAAATAAGCTTGTTTAGAGCTATTAGCAGGCTCTTCATATATTATATATTGGTGATGCAAGCTATATAGGTCATGTGACATATGACTGATTTTTACTCTCATATATATATTACTGTGTTTGTTTGTTGTTGATTTAATTTATTGTAGTTTATTTTATTTTTATGACTGTCAATACTTTTAAGATAAGTCATCATTGCAATTCTTCTGGTTTGATAAAATATAATAATCTTTAAATTTATTTCAAACAAATTTAAGATTGTCTTTTATTAATTATATTGTTCACATAAAGTATTTATTTTAAAATCAAAACTTTATCAAGATATAACAGGTAACATCAGTAATAATTAAAATTAGTACCATTAACAAATTTAAAAGTTACACATTAAAATATTAAAAGTAATACTTAATAGCCAAAAAGTTTGGATTAACACTAAAAATGTATAATAGAATTAAATAAGCATATGCATATCTCAATGTCTTATCAGTTTCCAAAAACTTTTTCCATTCAAGATGCTTTATAATTTTATTTAAAAAAATATCATTGTTGCAACTTTCAGAGTTTTATTGCCCATGAATATGTAGTCAGCACTACAAGGATAACTTTTACTTCTTACTTGGATATTTAAATTAATAAAAAAAAAGCAATTTAAAAATGAAATAAACTAAAAATCTTTTAAAACTGATTAAGTGAAAATAATAAGAATAATCTCAAAAAAATAAAGTATGAATACTGTGCATGATTTCCTTTTTATACGCACATGCATATTACATTTTTACTGAAATATATGTTACATGATATAATTCAACAATCCAATCAAAGTTCTAGAGTGGAATCTTTAAACATTAGCATATTTTAACATCTTTTAATTGCAAGGTTGCATATTTATAGAGTTTTGATCTTGAACTTATTAATTAAAACTATGTAAAATATGATGTCTAGACTGATAATTAACATATAATAAATTTTATTAATTTTATTTAATTATTAAATAAATTATTTATTTAATTTTAATAAATATTATTAATTTAATTAAGATAATATCTTCATTTTATTTCAAATAAACATTCTTTTTCATTCTATTTAAATGTTCTTTAAATTTATCATTATTTAAAGTATTCTTTTTATAAATATAACTTTTAATAGACTTTTTAAAATTTCCAATTTTTTAATATACATGCACAAATACTCACACACATATATATTAGATATAACTAATATTTTAAAAGCAATGAAGCTAAATTTTTACCTCCTAAAACTTATTCAAGTTGAGACCTATTCCAATTAGTTATCTTTAAGCTTAGACTTTTTAAAGTTCTAACTTTAAACAAATATTGCATTAGCCAATACTTTATAAAATATCATTTGATAGTTTATTTTCAAAATTAGCAACAATCGAAACATTAATATAAATTAATAACTATCTTTTATAAATAAAAACATTTTTACTGTCATTAATTTAAAACACAACACACTTCAAACTAACTTTTATTTTTAACATGTTTAATAGACACTGTTTCATTAATAAATTAAAACATTTAGTTAAAAATTTATATGGTTTACAACAAGAAAATCTATTTACTCCAGGATTAAGTTTATTTAAGCTAAAAAAAAAAAAAATTAAACATTACAGATTACATTTAACCCACAGGGCTAAATATAAGGTTACAATATATATGTAAACAAAGGGAGTAAATCACCCTCCCCCATATTATGACTTAAAAGCACTCTAAATGTGTGTATATATATATATGTGTATGGGTTTTTACCAGAGATGAAATAAAATTCAGTAATAGTAAGATTAAAATGAAATTATTTTAATTTCTGATAGTTATGGAGTTGGTCTGCTTACAATGACTTAATCTCTTCTACAAAACAACAACTTTATAGTGTACAGGTAGAATCTCAAATTCACATGTGTGCATGCATTTGCAAATTTGCAAAAATATTGTGCTTAAAAATGTATTATGCTAGTCTTGCATTGGTGGTCGAGAGGTCAGCATGACTGCCTTGCATTTGCAGGCAGTTGCCCGGGTTGCGGGTTCGCGTCCCGACCGATGCTATGACACTTAAAAAAATGTATTATGCTCATTGTCCATTTATAACAATATAATATTGTGTAGATGGAAACATAAAGGATGAAAATAATCATAGAATTAAACTTGGTTGGAGTGCTTTTGGTAGAAATAACTTGATAATAAAAGCAAATGTGCTTTGCCAGTTCTTACTTTTGGATCTGAGACTTGGACACTTAATAGAAGAGCAATACAGAGACTTCAGATCACTCAAAGAAGTATGGAGAAATTCATGTTGGGAGTAACAAGAAGAGATTGCAAATGCAATAGATGGGTAAGAGAATAAATAGGTGTTACTGATCTTATTGAAAAAATTAAAAGACTGAAGTGGAGTTGGGCTGTACATATTGCTAGAAAAGATAATAGATGGACAATTAAAATCTTAAATGGGATTCCAAGAGATTGTAAAAGATTCAGCAAGATACCACATGTGAGATTGACAGATAAAATAAGAAAGTGTACAGGGGTGATGTGGAGAAGAGAAGCTAAAGATCAGAGAAGATGAATTTAACTTGGAGCAACCTTTATCCTGTTGTGGATTGATAATGGTTGATGATGATGACAAACATGAATTATATGTAAACATATATCAAAATGCTATTATGTGGCCCCATTATATCTAATACCTTTCTGCCACTTTTTTAGAGCTTAAAGGGATAATCAGTATATAGAAAAGTATTTTGTTTACATTTGTCTTACATATATATTTACTGAATGTTTTGCTTTTTCCCAGTAAGTTATAGCATTCATATTGAGAATCATTCTCTAGAGGTTAAGATTCCAAATTAATCTGGGTTTGTCAGATAGGTGTTTAATGTGCGGATTATAAAAACAAACAATGTGCTTATACTTTGACATGATTTTCATCATTAATAAGAGTGAGTCATTTTTATAGGAGGTGCTGAGCCCAAATTTACCTTTAATAAAAAAAATTTAAATATTTCTGCATTTAAATGAAGATAGTAATTTTTCTCAAACAATATGCAAATTTAAAGGAATTAATATCAAACTGGCCTGAAATATTGCATTAAGATGTAATCAAGGTTGAATAACAGTTTGGTAGATCTACTTACATCTGGTTGTTTAGTTAAACTTTAAACTTTTGTTATTTTTGAATCTCAAAAAAGATGAAATAGTCAAGTGTTGAAGGTCTAGTGGTTAGCGTAGCTGCCTTCCAAGCAGCTGGCCCGAGTTTGTTTTCCGGTCAACGCATTTGACATATAAAAATATATATATATATGAAATATATTGAATACTGTTTACATTTTTTAACATTAACAAAGACTAATGAATTTCATAACATCCCGTGTCTGCTAGATGCATCTTATAGTTGTCTTATTTTCAACATTTTGAAAATCATTAAATAAGGAATTAAAATGCCTACATATTGTTTTTATCAGAACATTTTAATAAAATTATCTGAAGACTATAGCAAAGCTTATACCTTTATCAGCTATATGTGACAGATTTTCTAAACATTTATGACAATGGCATTATACTTGTTTTAAAGTTGGACTACTCCCACTAAAATACATTCAATGATTAGTATATAATACAACATTTGAATATTTTTTCTTTTTTAGTTATTTCTGGCCTGATCTGTAACAGTACTAGCATGAGAATTGAATAAGTAATCTTTAAATTTGTAAATATTGATTTTAAAATAATACTGTAAACAACTAGCTATTCTGTTAAAGACAAAAGACATGGAATTATGAACTTATCTAGAGATTCCTGCTGATTTCTCTTTTTTTTTAAAGACGAGATTTATGAATGGTTTCTAAATATTGCTCTTAGAAAAAATGGAGAAATTTGGAGACTCTCATAAATAATTGCACAGGCTGTTGTTTTTGATAGAATAGTCTATGTCAGAGGTGTCCAACAAGTCGATCGTGATCCACCGGTCGATCGCAAAGCCATTTTTGGTCGACCGCGAGGCCAATCTGGCGAGAGCTGTCGGGTAACGAGTGAAACAAATTAAGTCAAGATTTTCAAGTTTTTTGTTCTAAATTTTTTTTCACTTCTAGAAAGGTGAAATCCATTAAGCCGTATCATTATTGAAAATAATATTTTTAATCTTGACTTAAAGTAGCTAATTTGAATTAATAAATATTGTTAATAATTATTCATGTTGCTTTAATTCCTCCGGACATGAGTTTTTTGGCCCGTTAAATAATTGTTATTTTTTACTAGGTAGATATATAAAAATAGTATATATTTCACACCTCCCTCTACTTGGACTACGCCTATGACAACAAGTCTATCGTCTATGACAAGAAGTCGATCGCAATTTAAAAATAAAAAGTAGATCTTATGAACACAAAAGTTGGCCACCCCTGGTGTATATGATTACAGCACTCCCTTAAATGTACTATTGACAAATCTAAAGGTCACTTGTTTAATTTCCATGCTACTACTACCATTAGTTAGTACAGCAATATATGAAGAAGAGAGGAAAATAATATCTAAAATATTTGTTATATTTGATACTAACGTGCGTGCGCGTCAGCATCGGTGGCAAATTTAAAAGTTTGAATTTTTCTAAAAATATTTAACAATTAAAATTAGATGGTAGAAATCATCATCATCATCATTATCAACCATTATCAATCCACTGCAGGATGAAGGTCTCTCCAAGTTTAATCCATCTTCTCCGATCTTTAGCTTCTCTTCTCCACATCACCCCTACACATTTTCTTATTTCATCCATCCATCTTACATGTGGTCTCCTTCTGGGTCTTTTACAATCTCTTGGAATCCAGTTTAAAATTTCAATTGTCCATCTATTATCATCTCTTCTAGCAATATGTCCAGCCCAACTCCACTTCAATCTTTTAATTTTTTCAATGAGGTCAGTAACACCTGTTTGTTCTCTTACCCATACATTGTGTTTTTGATCTCTTCTTGTTACTCCCAACATACATCTCTCCATACTTCTTTGAGTGGTCTGAAGTCTCTGTATTGATCTTCTATTAAGTGTCCAAGTTTCAGATCCATAAGTAAGAACTGGTAAAACACATTTGTTAAAAACTTTTCTTTTCAAACACATAGGCATATTTCCTTTTAATATCAAGTTATTTCTACCAAAAGCACTCCAACCAAGTTTAATTCTATGATTAATTTCCTCTATTATGTTTCCATCTGTATTAATAATCTGACCAAGGTATTTGTAACTGTTAACTTCTTCTAACTCATCATAATCAATCTTTATTTTCATATTTTGAGCAAATCGATTAAACATTACTTTAGTCTTTTTAACATTTATCTTTAGTCCTACTTTCCTACTTTCATCTGATAACTCCTGCAACATTTCCTGCAGCTCGGAAGCATTATTTGCAAAACAACTACATCACGCAAATCTAAAACTTAAATAATCTCCATTTACTTTCCTCCTTTAGTTTCCCATTTTAATCCACAAATACTTCTGAGATGTGTAAAAGTTTTGGAGATATGGAGTCACCTTGTCTTACTTCTCAATGTTGATTTAGTATATTATGTAATTAATTGTTGTGTTGTTTAAAATATTTTAAAATAAAATATTATTTAATTCCAAAATATAAATATAACTTATGATTATTTTTTATGAATGCCCAGAAGAGGGAAAAAATATATTTTGTTAATTCAGTAGAATAATTATACTTAACAGAACTTCGATGCTTAAATGTCAAATGTCATAAGAACTTATAGGCAACTAAGCATTCAATTACTTAATTCTAAAATGATTGTTAATTTGTTTCTCAAAACAAAATTAAATTTTATTTACAATTTAGCTAATAATTCATTGAGCAATGCTTTCTTCCCGTCAAGGGTTGTTAGCCGAGAGGTATCGCAGCTGCCTTGCAAGCAAGTAGTTGGTTACAGACGGTTGTGGGTTTGCGTCCCAGCCGATGCTATGACATATGAAAAAAATGCTTTCTTCCTGGAAGATGATAATCATAATGCTCAAACTTATTGACTAAATTGATATTATTAGGAGGAAACATGACCTTAATACTCAGTGGGTACATAAATGGAGATTATTTAAGTCATTTAGATTTTGCAGATGATGTAGTTGTTTTTGCAAATAATGCTTTAGAGCTTCAGGTAATGTTGCAAGAGTTATCAGATGAAACTAAGAAAGTAGGACTAAAGATAAATGTTAAAAAGACTAAAGTAATGTTCAATGGATTTTCTCAAAAATAAAGATTGATTATGATGAGTTAGAAGAAGTTAACAACTACAAATACCTT
Organism: Epiperipatus broadwayi; assembly: GCA_028023455.1. Lineage (NCBI taxonomy): Eukaryota > Metazoa > Onychophora > Udeonychophora > Euonychophora > Peripatidae > Epiperipatus > Epiperipatus broadwayi. The sequence goes on along the minus strand of JAQFVV010006208.1, from coordinate 8,707,132 downwards.
GGTTAGATTATTAATACAGATGGAAACATAATGGATGAAATTAATTGTAGAATTAAACTTGGTTGGAATGCTTTTGGTAGAAATAACTTGATACTAAAAGAAAATATGCCTATGTGTTTGAAAAATGTTTTTAATAAAAGTGTTTTACCAGCTCTTACTTATGGATCTGAGACTTGGGCACTTAATGGAAGAGTAATACAAAGACTTCAGACCATTCAAAGAAGTGTGGAGAGATGCATGTTACCAGTAACAAGAAGAGATCGAAAACGCAATATATGAGTAAGAGAACAAACAGATGTTATTGATCACATTGAAAAAATTAAAAGACTGAAGTGGAGTTGGGCTTGACATATTGCTAGAAGAGATGATAATAGAGGGACAATTGAAATCTTAAACTGGATTCCAAGAGATTGTGAAAAACCCAGAAAGAGACTACATGTGAGATGGATGGATGAAATAAGAAAGTGTGCGGAGATGGTGTGGAGAAGAGAAGCTAAAGATCAGAGAAGATGGATTGAACTTGAAGAGATGTTCATTCTGTAGTGGATTGATAATGGTTGATGATGATGAATATGTAAATTTGTAATTTTTATGACAACTCCTATACAAGAGTCTTTTTTGTTTATCATATAGGTGTTATTAATGATAAACCATGTCTCTTTAAAACTTCTTTTCTGATCATTGTGCTCTGCACACACTATTTTAATATACCATGGATCGAAAGCATGGCCAGATTCGACTTCATTCTCCAGAAACACTGACTTCAGACTGGGATGTTTTTTGTGTGAGAATACATATAGTGGAGCTGTGCCAGCCTAGGTGTTCTGTTAGTAATGATTCCCTATAATGTTTAGTGCAGTATTATCATTTTAAAAATATTTTATTAGTAGTATGTATTTGATAAATATTAAAAAAATAATTAAATATTATAATTTAATATCTATAATAAAATGCATTATGATATAATGTTTAATGCATTTTCCAATCTTGTTCTCAATTCAAATTTAGTTAAATGAGCTTACTTTTTTTTTTTTCAGGTAGGTATATAATTATCAAAAAAGTTTTAAATTTAGTTCACTTAGGTTGTCTTTGATCAAGTCAAATGCCATGTATTATTGGCTAGAAAATGAACAATCTAGATTCTCTTAGTTGAAAGTTAAATGTTTTAAAATAATTTGCATTGATGGGATGAATGTAAAAAAAAAAAAAAAAATTAAAAACCACTATCATAATTTATTGAAGCTTTCACTAATAGTAATAATATTAATTATAAAAACAAATCACATAATTTCTTAACTTATACAATGTATGATAAAAATAAATGTAGTTTCTAATCTAGTGCCATCTATAATAAACTTGAGCTGTCAGTAATTACTAGATGGCACTGATTTAAACTCATTTTCAAGGCCAGATTTTTGGTCTTAGCTTTTATCAATGAGGCTTGTGATTCAGAACTGGAAGAAATTTAATCATGCATCTAGAAACCACCTTTACCGCTATATTCTATTAAAGTTAAAAACTTAAAATTAAAACATCTTAACCACACTATAAATGGCATTACATTACAAGGCTCTTATTATCAGTTATTATGTAAGTTAGAGAATTAAGTGATTTGTTATTTATTAACATTTTTAGACAAGTAAGAAATATGACTAAGGTAAATAAAGAACTAAGAAAACTAAGTTATAAAATTACTGATCCGAGGTTGACTTGGGTTTAAAACTTTCGGATGATTTAAAATTCAAGCGCTTAGTTTAAATACTTTCTGCATTATTTCCAGCTTTAAATACCAAATGTCATTAATATAAACAAAGGCTAGAAACTGAAATTGGGAAGAGGATTAAATGCATTACTATCTTTTAAAATTAGTGATTACTCACGCTTACTATAATCCGGATACTAAATTAATGGAAGGCTCTTGTTTTATATATAATGGCATGTTTACATCTATGAAATACAACAATTTCTATAATGGTGGATATATAATGGCAGGTGTTGACCATCATTAAATAAGTTGATACTCCGTTGGGTGCTGAGTCATGCAACAGCATTTTTTCAAATTAGTGGAAGATCGCTATAATTAATAATAGTGAGGAGAAAGTGGTAGATAGATGATTATTGAGATTCATCTAGCACACTAAGTCTATTTTGAGAGGCTATCATTAGGCAAAAAAGGTAATGTGAAACCATATAGTCTTATAATTACCTTGTTTCATTATGAGAAAAGGTTAACTAAATACTATGTGTGATGCACTACTGTATAGTTATGAAATATGAATGAGTAATAAAATTATGAACATAGTGAAAGCCTTTGAGATGTGAACATGTAAAAGAATGGAAAAAAATCAGTTGGGTTAATAAAATGACAATTGATGAAGTTTTGAAAAGAGTAAATGAAAAAAGAAGATTGGCTGGGGAAATTGGAAACAAAAAGAGAAACTGGATTGGACACATATTAAGAAGAAAGTACAGTTTAATGAAGAATGTGTTGGAGGGAATGGTGAGTGAAAACAAGAAGAAATGATGAAAAAGATTGACTTTTTTGGATGATATAAGAGATGAGAAGAGTTACGTGGAATTGTAGAGCTGGATAATGAAGAAAACGATGTGGAAAAATGGATGAATTGATATATGACTACTCTTTGGATCTGTTCGTGGGACAGAATACTATTGGTGATGAATATAAATAAAGGAATGTTTAGTATAGCAAAAAATAATAGATAGTAAAATGTTTACATTATTATGTGGTCAGGAGTCATATGACATTTGAGCCCCTAATGTAGATTGACCCAGTCCTGACCAGATACATGAGATAATGAAGTATTTATTCAGGCACTAAATTGTAATAGGCATTAAAATGAAACCTTTTTTTAAAATTTAATTTATTAATTTATTTGTTTTATATGAAATACATGCTTTAGTATTGTTTCCTTTGCCAAAATTCTGTGGGTTTTTCCACCCATTTCCTTCTTACAATAGATCCTGGGTGAGTTGCTAATCTAAAAGTGTCTTGGCATCATAGGTTTTCATTGGTATTTCCCTCTTGTTTGATCTTTCTTCAACTGTTATAAAGATAGTGGATCTTGTTGAAATGCAATCCTCATGTTGACTTTGAGCCTTCTTGCTAAAACTTTTTGGGAAATGCATTGATTCAGAACCTTTGGAACCTCCTTGACTGATGTGGAATATTGCTTTTCCCAATTATTCAGGTGAGATTAAGGATGGAGATTGAGCTCCATGTCATGGCAAAGATATCCGATGGAGTAATGTTCTTGTCCTTTTCTTTTATTAAAGTAGCAACAAAAAATATTTAAAATACTTAAAATAAAATAAATTGAGATACTGCCAAATCTCTAGCGCTCGTTACAATACTTATCTGACAGCCAACCAGATGTCATGGATAGGTTTGGATGTTATTTGGACAGCTATCCATGACATCTGATTGACTTTCAGATAAGTATTGTAACGAGTGCTAGAGATTTGGCAGTATCTCAATTTATTTCAATTTTCAACTACCTGCGCTTCGCAAATTAAAATATCATTTAAAATAAAATAAAAAAATTTGAGTTGTTTCTTAATAAAAAGAATTACCCAGCTTTTCTTTCATTAAAAATTCTTCTGTTTTCTAAACTAATTTTTCATTCACTCTTTTTTTTAAAAAAAAAAATACAAAATTTAATACTGTTATCATTTTGATTTTTGATTTGTTACTCTAATAACTAGTTTGATTAGAAGAACAGTTTGCATCCCCTTGACTATTTTCTCTCTCTTTTCATCATCTTTGCCCTTTAAAGAGGTAAAAAAAAATTCTTAATGGTACTTGGGAATTGTTATTTATTTATTTCAACATGATAAAATAAGCAGACTTAAAACGTTTGTCTACCTGATTGAATATAAGATTTTCAAGTATCTTACAAGCTTAAGGAATGGGGTCATGTGATCTATGACTCTTATTTGACTATTTCAAGTAATTTCTCTCTAAAAAAAATGGTTGAAAATATAAATTCGTCTTAACTCAAAAAAGAAAAAAATAATTTATAGTTGAATTACACAATTATAAAAAATATGTAATGTATATGAATTTGATTTTGAATGCATATTTCTAAATGTTGTATTAAATTAAAGAATTCTAATAATATGCTTATAATTATAGTTGCATATGAAAGCAGTTTTTAAAAAATTTAAAAATTTAAAAAATATTTATAACCCACCCAAGATCTATTAGGTGACAAATTTGTATAGAAAAGACTATACAATATTTAAATATATGTCCATTGTCTATACTAGACATACTGTAATTATAAGGGACTTGAACTCAGAATTTCATCCAATCCATCTTATATAATTGACACACATAACCACATATTCATGAAAAAGATAACTGATCTGCAATATCCATATTTTGTGCTGAAACAGCATATAAGTTGATCCAGATCATTATCTCCGACAAATATGTACAATCAGTGTTCAGTTTATATTAAGATAGCAAATCTTCAAAATTTAATGGACAAGCTTCAATCTTCTCCATTCTCCAACTCTTCAGTCATCTATTTCATTGAAAATCTGAGGATGGACTGTTCAAAACCTTCAATATCTCTTCTGTATACTTAAATAAATATATTAAGGTCCTATGTGTGAGAGTAAGGTCAACATTGGTATGACAACAATATTTGCATCAACAAAAGCTTTGAGCAGTTCATCCTGAGATTTTTAATAAAATGGATGGCTGAAGAGTTGGATAGTGGAGAAGATTGAAGCTTGTCCATTAAAGTTTGAAGATTTGCTACTTAATATAAAGTGAGCACTGGTTGTATATATATATACGTGGGAGATGATGATCTGAATCAACTGACGATGGTTTAACATGAAATATGTATATCGGAGATCATTTATCTTTTTCACATGTATGGGATTGTGTGTATCAATTATAGAAGATGGATTGGATAGATATAGGGAGCTTGAAAGTCTGAGTTCAAGTCCCCTATAATTAAAAAGACTATACCTAATCAGTAAGTTATAGAGATATTACCAAAGCTATTTTGGTGCAACAAAAACCAGAAGAAGAATATATTATGATTTTTTTTATTCTATAATTTTTTAAATTATTTATTACATTTTTTTTTATTCCAATTTTTTTTTTATTATATTTAATTTTTATGTATATATGTTTTTTAATAAATATATTTATGTAATATGTATTTTTATCCATTTTATCTATTGCTTTGTTCAATAGACCACTTCAAATAATTAAGTAAAATAGCCTTTTTTATTAGATAGCTCAGTGCGACAAATATTTCCCACAATCCTTTACAAAGAAACAATGACAAAAAGGGAAGAGGTCACTAAGAATTTCCAATTGTCATATAGTAAGGGTTTGAACCTTGTTTTGTGTTAGCTAAGGCAACTTATAGATACAATCTACTGATCAATGTATGTGTTTAACTGAGTTGGTTAAAGCTACTTAATAGAAAAATTGGTCCAGATTCAAACCGCAGGTAGTAGTCATGGCAGACAAATGAGCACCCTCTGTACTATAAGACCCTTCTAAATAAATACTAATAGCTATTGTGCTAACTATAAAAGGTTATCATATTTACTACGTATGCATAGAATTTACTGATTATTATACGTATGCATAGAATTTACTGATTATTATTGGAAAAGGCGCGTAATGAAAAGATAAGTAACGAATAGTGGAAGCCTTTTTTAAAAATTAGAATAAAACGTTATATTTGCGACAATGAATTTTAAAAAAAAATTGTGGGTGACAATTTTGATTTCGTAAAATAAAAGTTTGGCTCACAAAATAAAAAATAAATTGTGTCGATAAAAGAAACTATCATAATTCTAAATACAATTTAATGTTGTAAACATTTTTTTATGACGTAGATCAAATAGTTGATTAAAGTTTATTTTTAAGTAAGTAAAGCCAGATGTTTTGATATTATTTACAGTAGGAGATTTAATTACGTTTAGTGACTACAAAAAAATTAACGTTTTGTTTATGTTAGTAAGTTTTTAGTTCTTCCACCTGTTAAACAAAGAAAATTTAACAAGTAGTATATTATATACTTTTGAAGTTTGTTATCCTTTTTTTTTTTTTTTTAATTAAATTTAGAAATAAGTATAGCTTATTAGTATTCACATTTTCTGTCTGATATTGATAATAATTTATGGTTGCTTAGAAATTGGGATCAGTTTGACTTTAGGTCAACGTGGGTGTGACAAGAATCTTGGTCTCAGGGTGGCCTTTGAGCGTTCCATCATCAAATTTTTAATTGGATGGATGGTTGAAGAGTTGGAGTGTGGAGTAGATTGAAGCCTGTCCGTTAAAGTATGAGGATTGGCTATCGTAATATATATCCGAGCACTTATTGCATATATGTGTGGAGATGATAATCTGGACCAACTGATGAGTTCTGGTTTAGCATGAAATACGTATATTGGTTATTATTGATCTTTTGAACATATATGTGTTCAAGTGTATCAGTGTTCTGAGATAGAGTGGAGAGTGGTGGATGGTGTGTTCAAGTGTATCAGTGTTATAAGATAGAGTGGTGGGTGGTGTAAAAGTCTGTGCTCATATACCCTATATATTAAAACATTATAATATAATGTCTTACCCTGCATGTTTTGGTGCAATTGGGAGAACATCTGATGGAATCTGGAGATCCCAGGATCAATTCTGGTGCTCGAACTTCTTATGAACTCATGACCAATAAAGCCATAGGTGTCTTCTTTTTGTAATGTTACAGAATGCTGTACTACCTATTATCAAAAGCAAATGTATACTTTACAAACTACTTTTTTAAAAAAATACAGATAGATACCTAAGCATTGACACACATTATCATTTCAGAAAATATTGAAATATGGGCTTAATGATAGTTTTTTGAATAGTTTTTGGCTGTTTTTGTTAAGCATCTAAATTGCTCAAAAAGATGGTGATTTTGTTTCTTTTAACTTGTTTTTTTTCCTCAGTTAAAGGGAACTATTGTGTTTGGACTAAACATTTTGAAATTCAAGTAATGATCTCCTAAGCATTTTATTATATTATTTATTTATTATTAATATTGTATACTGTTATTAAAACAGGCAACAACTCTCCATACATTATTGCCACTTAGTGCAAACTAGAGCAATCAATGGATGCGAGAAGGCTTGTGCATAAAATCTCCATCTAGTGCCTACTCATCCAATATTCCCAGACTAGTTTCTGGCTTGTGGCTTTCATCAGTGAGAAGCCTTGGATCTGAGAGCACTGCATCTAGATCTTAGGATCTAATGCAACCTATGAGTCTTAAATTGAAAACACAATAATATTTTCAATACAAGCTCATTAGCTTATATAGTCATATAGATCTTAACTCAGTTTAGTACCTATACATTTTGGTATCTTTGATTCTTTAATAACCATAGCCACCACTATCCTATTAGGAAGGATTGGTTTTAAGTCAATAAACATCACATTATCACCATTTCTTATGCTTGTTTATTTTATACTGACAAGTTAGCACAGGTTATGCACCAATTGCTTTATTCTGCACTAATCATGTGGACATCTATGTGTGAATGTTAAGTGTGCTACAAAATCATACATAACATTGTTAGTATATCCTCCCATCAATGCTGCACAATGAGACATCTAATTTTCAACACTTCGCTGTTGCGAGCCAAAGATTGTGAATACTCTATGATCACGGCATCAGTACTATAATACAAATCAAAATCAAACTGCTATAAAAATATATTCTCCCAAATGCTCTATTATCTATTTGATTTTTCACTTTGCTCATTTATTATTAAGATGATGCAGTTTATTCTCTCATTTCCGTTATCTCTTTTTGCCCCAACATTTTCAATATTTTTACTCTTTTCTAATTAATTAAATCATTTTATAATATAATCACAAAACATCACATGATAAACATTTCATATGCTTACACATGCTGTTAATAAGAGTACCATACTCTCATAGAGTAGTGCCATGGAGTGAATAGATGCTGATCTGAGTTCAGATCTATATGACTCTACAAGTCAATGATCTTGGATTGGAAACATTATGATGTTTTCATCTTGGATCTTAAGCTTTATTGTTAATGAAATAAGTAAAAGATGGCTGCTGGAGGATTGCATTAGATCCTAAGATCTATGTGCAGTACTCACAAATCCAAGGCTCCTTACTGATAAAAGCCACAAGCTAGAAAACAGTCTGGGGATGTTGGTTGAGTAAGCACTAGATAGGGGTTTTATGCACAAACCTTCCTACATCCATTGAATACCAAAGCTTGCACTTGATGGCACTACTGTATGTAGAGTTGGATACTGTTATTAATATAATCACAGTAGAATAGTTCAATCTGGTCCCTTATGCTTCAATCAAAAATTCAGATTTGATCAAATATCCATTTTTTTTCTATCTGAAATATTTTCAAAACTCTTCATTACCATCATGCTCTAAAGGCATTTTTTAAACAATAATTTGTTTAAAGATACTAAAATAAATGATGTCAACCAGCTCTGGTAGTGATCAAGCCTATTGTTTTATAGACTTTATTAAAAAGGTTTATACAAAGAAACATGGAATGCCTGCCTCAATTTTTGTTCACTATAAGAATTAGGATAAAAATGAGGTTTAGTTTACCAGCTCTACTATATTTAACTGTATTATTAAATTTATATACAGTGCATTTCCATATCTATGCTTATTTAATTCCAATCTTCCTGTGGATGTCTGAAATCATAGATGTTAAATGACAATGTATAATGTAAATGTTTGACATATGTATACACAGTACACAGATAATAGTAAAAAAAATCAAATCATACATCATGTAACTTAACTTATTAAGCTTGTACACAAAATTAATATAATGAACATGCTAATAGCTCTAAACAAGCTTTTCCGATAAATTCTGGAAGAGAAAGAATTCAAAATCTCTATCTAGAATTATCCCTATTGCCAAACCAGTTTTGAGCTGCTAGCTCTCCTCAGTGAGGGACTAGGATATTCAGACACTAGATCCAAAATACCAACTCAAGCCTAGCATTTATCTGATACTTAACTATTAAGTAGAAAATCTAAAATTTTCAGACATCTATATGTCTTCAAATCCAGCTCTCCAACTCATTCTGTCTCTGCTTATCCAAATGACCACCAATTTTTCAAATATCTTCAATGCCAACAATATCTCTATATGATATTTTTTATTCTGATTTAGTATGAAACTCAGATAATATCTGAAACATGTTCCTATTGAATACCCAACTAATCACATTATCCTTGTCTTGCTCATATTTAGCACCAGTTTTTTAAATATCGTCAATGCCAACAGTATCTCTATATGATATTTTCCTTTCAAATTTAGTATGAAACTCAGATAATATCTGAAACATGTTCCTACTGAATGCTCAACTAATCACATTATCCTTGTCATACTCATATTTAGCATTAGTTTACATTCTGCTCCATCCTTACCAATCAATCAATCACATAGCTATAACCCTATTTATGATATTGCCATCGAAACTCTAACACCTGCATGTTGCAAATTGCCAGAAATCCCCCTCTTTTAAAAATATCCAAACGTTTTCATTACCTTCTCCACTGCAATATTAAATAAATTCTCTGTACATATTTTTATAAATGATATCATTTCCAATTTAAAAGTTTTCTGCATTTGTTTGTGGGAAAAAAAAAACTTACTTTTTATATGAGAATTCTTTACACAGTGATTTGCCACTGTGACTATCAACAATTACTTTGACAAACACATAACAAGTTGAGATAATGATCTTTTACAGACATATGAGTAAATGCCTGCCCATTTTAATGGTGAAAAGTTCGTAAAAGCACTGTTATCATAATATGTAAATAAATAAATAAGTGAATGACTTTATAGCTCAGGGATCCATAAAAAGTTTGAGCACCAGAACTATGACTGCCAGAATCAATCCTGGGACCTTCTAATCCCAAAGTCTGAAGCTCAACAAATTGCATCAAACCATGCAAGATACCCATAGGATATTGACCTCAGGAAAGCAATGCCATCCATACAAAGTAAAATGAGAAATTCATGCCAAGTGAAAGAGTACTGTACACATATTTTATTAAAAGAAACTTTGATTATATATATATTTCATCATCAACCATTATCAATCCACTGCAGGATGAAGGTTTCTCCAAGTTCAATCCAGATCTTTTCCTATCTTTAGCTTCTCTTCTCCGCATCACCTCTGCACACTTTCTTACTTCGTCCATCCATCTCACATGTGGTCACTTTCTGGGTCTTTTACAATCTCTTGGAATCTAGTTTAAAATTGTCACTTTCTGGGTCTTTTACAATCTCTTGGAATCTAGTTTAAAATTTCAATTGTCCATCTATTATCATCTCTTCTAACAATATATCCAGCCCAACTCCACTTCAGTCTTTTAATTTTTTCAATGATATCAGTAACACCTGTTTCTTCTCTTACTCATACATTACGTTTTCAATCTTTTTGTTACTCCCAACATGCACCTCTTCATACTTCTTCATGTGGTCTGAAGTCTCTGTATTGCTCTTCTATTAAGTGTCCAAGTCTTAGATCCATAAGTAAGAACTGTCAAAACACATTTATTAAAAACCTTATATATATATATATATATAATAAAGTAAGTTCATTAGAGTGTTCCTAAAGATTAGGAATATCAACTATAAATATTATCATTAAAGTGTTCCTAAAGATTAGGAATATCAACTATAAATATTATTATTTCTTAATAATTTTTGTCTCTCTAGTTTTGGACATATTGCTAGAAGATATGATAATAGATGGACAATTGAAATCTTAAACTGGATTCCAAGAGATTGTAAAAGATCCAGAAAGAGACCACATGTGAGATGGATGGATGAAATAAGAAAGTATGCAGGGGTGATGTGGAGAAAAGAAGCTAAAGATCAGAGATGGTTTGAACTTGGAGAGATCTTCATCCTGCAGTGGATTGATAATGTTTGATGATGATGATAATAAAGTACACCAAAAGAAAGTTGAAAATATGATTTACTTATATAATAGTAATTCAATACCTTTTTAAATCAGTTTGTAATAAATATACGGCTGCATCCTTTTTAATTCAGATTGTAATACATATACTGCCGCATCCAACGTAAAAATGCTTTCATCTCAAACCCAATCTATTTTGACAAGTCAAGCATTGGTGGTCGAGAGGTCTGTCCCGGGTTAGCGAGTTCGCTTCCCGGCTGATGCTATGACACATGAGAAGTAAAAAAATCTATTCTGACAACAAAATATTAATGATATTCACTAAATTATAAACAGTAATAAAGTATTTAAAAATATGATTTACTTATATAAATTTTATTCAATGTCTTCATCTTCATAACACAATATTTAGAAGGAAGGTTATTTCATTGCAAATGTAAACAACCTCGGCAAAGATTAATACAAATTTTATTCAGTAAAAGAATAAACTTTGAATGTAATGTTTAATAAACTGCATTAAAAAGTAAATTGGAAAATGTGTATATTAGTTAAGATGTTATCTATTTATTAATTTTTATTCACTAATCTTGCAATAGTCAATTTTTTAATTAATCCAAATGCTTTTTTTCAACAATTTAGCACACACACAAAATATGTCATTTACATTATTAAAATTATAATAATCAACTGTGACAAAAATGAATAGAAAAATGTTCAGTGTATATTACATTTATCAATCTAATTTTTATGCAATTACACTGTATTTTTATTGTAAATAAATGGCAGTCTGTTAGTATAGAAAATGTGATATTGCATCAAGAGCATTTAAAGTTTTATATGTTAGATAATTATATATATATTCCACCTCCATTGTTAAAAGGAGGGGTACTTAGAGTACTGAAGCTGCAACATGGAGCATGTATTAAACCTTTATGTGCCTGTTCACATTCGTATCAATCCGCTGCTGGTCCTGCTGGTAACTTTGTAATCTGACCAAAATAACATGTACACGGATCTTTCTTCGGCAAAAAAAAAAATGTGTGCACGGATGTTTCTTCTGCAAAAGTCAACAATTACAAAGTTATTGGGAGATTGATATGACTGGCAACAGCCACAGTAGGTCACATAATCACATATTTGTTGTGGGTGTTGAAAGGTCTTCTATCTCCTCTACATTGCAGCTTTAGTACTCAACTCCATGCCATCAAGATGTTTTTTGTTCAAAGAGCTCTTTCAGTGCTCAGGAAAATCCACAATAAAAAAGAAAAGGATCAGGAAGAAACACTGGGGGCCCCCCCCTCCCCCCCCCCCTTCCCCACAAAATGGGTCAAACAAACCACTACAACAACGGACGCTGTTTTTTTTTTTTTTTCCCTAATAAAAATAAAACAAAAAATATAGGAAGTGATATAAAATCCTATCCCCCCCTCTCAACCCATTCTCTTCCCCCTATTAACACTGTTTTCAATACAAATACTCCACAACTTAAGACACTACTGGTGGTGGGCCCCGAGGCTTTGGGTGTTTTTTTTTATTTTTTGCTTTTTTCCTCCTCTCCCCTCCCTTTTTTTTTTTTGTTGGTGGGAAGTGTTTTTTCATTTTCCCCCCTTGTTTTTTATCTATTATATGTGAAAAGAAACACTCGCACACCTTCTCCTTCCTCTCCCCTTTCTTTTTTTCACTAAAAAAAATATTGTCACACCCTCTTCCTTCGCTGGGGCCGTTTTCTTCTTTTTGGGTGGGGGGATTAAAAAAGAAGAAATGATTATCGGTCCATCGGGTGGCCTCCCCCCCCCTTTTTGGTTAATCGGTGGCCCGTATATTTTTTTCTTAAAAAAAGAAAATTTTTGGTTTATTTTTTTTTTTAAAATAATATATATAAAAAAGAGAAAGACACTTTGTGCCAGAGGGGGTCTTTTTTGTACATTCGGGGAGGTACAGTTTTTTTTTTTTTTGATGAGATTTTAGATTACTTTCTTTAATCTTTTTAAAATAATATAAAAATTAATTACTAAATTATTGAAAATTTTTATTTTATATAAAAAATAATAAATAATTTTAAAAGTATCAAAGGAGGTTGCCTTGACAACAGTTTGAGATTGTTGATTATTATCTACATTGGGATTGTCTAATTGTTGATTGGTTTCTAATGGTTATATATATACAAATAAAATGTCCATTAATTAAAAAACTATTCTAATAATAAAAATAATATATATATAATGGTAATAGTTAATTATCGTTATACTTGTCATTTTTACTGTTATATATATATAATGTCAATCACGTTCCAAAAGTTATGTTTTTCTATTAACGAAACGTTATGAATAAACAAGTAGTGTGGCATTGATATTATCAATAGATCATTAATAATTTAAGTTTCATGTTCACTGTTTGAATATGTTTGTATTTCAACATTGCAGCATGTAATCAAGAGTTTCTCTTTTCATTATATCATTTAAAATTCATACTTTATATTTAGTCACACAGTGACATTGCTGGAAAAACAATTGGGAAGATGATTGGCATTTTTTATATTTGAATTTTCGATTAGTGATATGCACTGAGTCTATTTCTTATATGATTTATATTGGGAGGTTGCAAAATTTTTAATGTCTAAATTTTTTGGCCTTTCTTTGTATATATATATTACACATGTTTGTTTGTGAGCAATTCAAGATCAATGATAATTTTAATTTCATGCTACTTGTTTGAATAGATCTGTATTTTAATAAAAGTGATAACATTGCAGTGTGAGATCAAGAGGCTAACCTTTAATCTTATTGTTTGAAATTGAGACTATATATTTATTCATAAGGTACTGCTGCTGGGCTGCAGAAAGGAGTTTGCTATTAACTGAAAGGAGACCCTTTGATTCCTCTTGGAGGCCTTAAAGGAACCGAGCAGGGAAAATTCCTAATGTCCACTCCATACGTTTTTGTCCTTGCAGCTGTATATGAACATGGGTGGACTGCTCACCAACATGCATTAGCCAGCGTGGTGAGTTTATTGGCTTTTTACCTCCGAGATTAAGAATATTTTTTCTAATATATAAAGATGGATTCAACTTGGAGAGACCTTCACCCTGCAGTGGCAATAATTGATAATCGTTAATGATGATGATGACTGTTGCTGAAAAAATATAACATCCAAGAAGAGTGATTGATATTTTACATTTGAATTTTCAGCTAGCAACATGCACTAAGTGTATTATATATACATACCTGAACTCAGACTTTCAAGCTCCCTACAGCTATGTACTCCATCATAGATAATTGATCTTCATATATGTATTTTGTGCTAAACCAGCATTCATCAGTTGATCCAGATCACCATCTCCCACTCATATATACATTCATTGTTCGGTTATATTAAGATAGCAAATCTTCAAACTTTAATGGACAAGCTTCAATCTTCTCACCCCTCCAAATCTTCAGCCAACAATTCTATTGAAAATCTGATGGTGGAGCACTCAAAGCCCTTATTGATGCCAATATTATTGTCATACCCATGTTAACTTCACACCTATGTCCATTTGATTGTTTATATGTGTGAAAGATGGTGATCTGACTGAATTGATGAGTGCTAGTTCAACCAGAAATATGTATATTGTAGATCATTTATCTTTTTCATATGTGCGTAGTCATGTGCATCAATTGTATAAGATGGAGTTCATATGTGAAGGGAGCTTGCAAATCTTGAGTTCAAGTCCTTTGTAATTACCTTAACTTTAGTATAGACGTTATACTTATGTTCGAATATTACATATTTAACCTGGATTCTGCCCATCCCTTTTCTGTGTATTTAAATAGATATATTAAGGTCCTAGGTGTGAGTGGTCAGGGTGACTTAAAGACAACATGGGTATATCAATATTACTGTTATCAACAAAGGCTTTGAGTATTCCATCATTGGATTTGCAATGATATGGATGGCTGAAGAGTTGAAGGGTGGAGAAGATTGAAGCATGTCCATTAAAATTTGAAGATTTGTTATTTTAGTATAAACTGAGCAATGATTGTACATATGCGTGAGAGATGGTGATGTGGACCTACTGATGAGTGCTTGTACAGCTTGAAATATGTATGTTGGAGATCATTTATCTTTTATACATGTATATGGTCATGGGTATCAGTTGTATAAGATGGAGTACATGCTGCAGGGAGCTTCGAAGTCTGAGTTCAAGTCCTTTCTAAATACAATAGGTTTAGAATTGACATTATATTTGAATGTTATATATATACTCACGCATTATTTAGCATTAACTGTTTTTTATACATGCCTTATTTTTATTTAGTAAATCATGATTCAATTGGACATCAAACTTTGTAAGTTGACATGATTTCAAAATGGTAACCAGAAAATGTTTTTTAAAATTTCTACTTAGAAAAAAATGTTTAACCATTAAGCATCACTTAATCACCATCTCTTATACTAGCACATAATTGTTTATAAACAAGGCAAAACTCTCCATATAGCAGTGCCACCCTGTGCCAACCAGAGTCATCAATGAACCAGAGTAATCAATGGATGCCAGAAGGCTTGTGCATAAAATCCCTATCTACTGCCTACTCATCCAATATCCCCAGACTAATAAGATAGTGGTGTATAGGGTTGTTAAAGAGCCAAAGACACCAAAATGTATGGGTGCTGAACTGAGTTCAGACCCATATGACTATATAAGCTATTGAGCTAAGATTGAAAATATTTTTGTGTTTTCAATTTCATTCTCATAGTTTTATAGTTAAATAGGGATAAAAGGTGGTTGCTGAAAGGTTGCATTAGATACTAAGATCTAGGTGCAGTGCTCGCAGATCCAAAGCTCCTCACTGATGAAGGCCACAAGCCAGAAACTAGTCTGAGGATATTGGATGAGTAGGCAGTAGATAGGGATTTTATGCATAAGCCTTCTGGCATCTATTGATTACTCTGGTTGGCACAGGATGGCACTACTATATTGAGTTTTGCCTTGTTGAAAAAAATGTTTATTATTTATACATAGATTAGGGAGGTCTTATTCAAAATGTGCTCAGTATAATGCTTGTTTATTAATTATAACTTTTTTTATATATAGATTTTAAACTTTTTTTTTAAAAAAAAAATTCAGATAATCAAAATTAATGGCATATTTTGAATGCGTAATAAGGAGTTATAATGTTTTTATCATAGAAAACTATTGCAATAGCTCATTTCTTGTTTGAGATTTTTGAATTAGGTGGTGTTTTGAGAAGCAATTGTTTTCATAGTCTAGGTTAAAGTCATATTTTATTTCAGATATCTTATTAAACTGCGATTTTAAATATTACACAGAGGCAAAACTCTCCATACAGTAGCGCCACTAAGTGCAAGCCAGAGTAATCAATGGATATAGGAAGGTTTGTGAAAATCCCTATCTAATGTCTACTCATCCAATATCTCAAGACTAATTTCTGCATCCATTGATTACTTTGGCTTGCGCTGAGTGGTGCTACTGTATGGGGAGTTTTGCCTCTGTGTAAACAGCTTGTGTAAGCATAAAGAATGGTGGTCATGTGATGTTTAGTGATTTTAAATATCCTTCAAAACGCAGAGAAATAACAGAAATTGAAAAAAAATATTTTTTTTTCTTTGACTAATGTAAGGTTTTGCTGGAAAGAATCTATTTATTGAATATTTTAGAAATATGTTTTAACTTTTATCATCTAATCTTTCACATTTGTTCTGACCATAAAGAATTATTATTAACTTTTATTTGTTCTTGAAAGCAGACTAAAATAGATTTAATCTATTCAAAGACATTATAAATACCATACTATGTAATAGTGAGCAGTGACATATAAACGACATCATTTGCAATCCTTTACCATAGAGCTAATCTAAAGTTGTAATTATAAATTTATTAAACGCACATTGATTACCTAAGTAATATTTACTGAGGCTATAACCTCGATAATATGCGTATAAAATGCGATAGTGGGGACCTCTACAGGGAAGCTTGTGGTTAAACACCTGTAGAGGTCCCCACTATCGCATTTTATACGCATATTATCGAGGTTATAGCCTCAGTAAATATTACTTACATAGAGCTAATCTTATATCATTGCAAACCACTTTCTACAAATTCTTCCAACAATTACTAAATTCTTCAACAGCCTATAACTGCCACTTTTTTGGTAAATTATCTATGAATTTTTTTTAAAAAAGGAAAAACTGTTTTGGATAATGCAATTTTATAATTAGTGTGTTTTGTAAATTGTATCATACTTTTATTTACCAGGGTTAAAGCACTATTAGTTTTATAATCAGTTGCAACTAAGAATAAAGCATAAACTCCATGCCCATAGGAGCATAACCCCTGTACTAGTAATGAAGGTAACATCATATTGTATTTGTATTTACATTCGTTTAGTCAGTACACTTTTTAATCAACTCAGATTAACCTGGGACCATGCAGCAAATCTAGCTATCATCTAGTTAGCTGTCTGAAAGAAACGTGCTATATCTGTAATCTTAAAAAAAATCTGTAGTTTATTCAACCAGACTTGAGTCCCAGGTTATAGTGACAGGTACACTAACCAGTACATATTGATGATGATGATGATGATTATTATAATAATAATAATAATAATAATAATAATAATAATAATAATAATAATAATAATACCACCACCATCATCATGGGGATTTTAACCTAACATATCAGGAATTTACACGCAGATGGATTCATAAAATTTCAGTACCTCTGGTGAGTGGGCAGGGATTTTTACCAGACACAGCAATTTCTTTTCACAATAAACGCTTTTCTTCATTAATAGACTTAACATTTTATTCACCAATATTCCATCATCTAATGACGATTAAACTCACTCCAACTACATTCTCTGACCACTCAGGACAAATCATCAGCATTAATCTTGACCAGATTCAAATAGCATCATTCTCACTAACTAAAACAATTAGAGCATTAATTCCAACAGCTACCACTGAATTCCTATTTTCAGAATCTTATATCTTGTTTAAAAAAAATTCATGAAATGAATCTGGGACCCATACAACAGTATCAAGCATACATAAACATCCTTTCATTTAATATTAATCACATTGCAATGAAACAACCACCCCCATCAAGCCTAATAGCATTGGCAGATCAATTACTCAAACAAATAGGGATGATTAACCCATCATATCACACACAACAATATATTTTCAAATTTACACATACATATAATAATGTAAGTGAAAATCTAAAAAATTACCTAAAAATTAAAAAAAGTAAAATTTGTCTCACCCAGCCACACACATGGACAAGGCAATACATTAAATGGGCCCTAGGGAACCCACCAAAAATCAAAGTAACAATAGCAATACAGTCAAAAGATGGAACATATGCAGGTTATAATATGATTCGGCCAATCTATCAATACTTCAAAAGTAGGCTGCAATCAGACGAAAACATTTCAAAGGCATCTCACATATTCAGGATCCCTGATACTGAGAGACCATTTACCATAGATGACTTTGCAAAAAAACTAGCTAATATACCAGAAGCTTGCCACCCAGGTAGCCCTGGAATCCCATTGTTTGTTTTGAAACACTTAAGCCAATTCATAACAAAATATGTCTGTAACTTAGCCAATCAACTAATGCAAAAAATTCAGAACATAGAAGGGATTTACCCTATTGCAATTGTACCATACAATAAAAAACAAAAAAATATTCCCTCCATTGCAGACTTAAGACTAATATCAATGGGCCCATTGCCCATAAAAATAATAGAAAAGGTGATCAAGGAAAAAATTGAACAATATATATTACCACTAATTTCCAAAGCACAACATGCAAAAAAAGGATCATCAACAGTACAGGCAGCAGTATTTTTCAAGGCAGTACTCACATCAATTAGACATAAGAAAAAATATGCATCTATTGTAATTCAACTGGATATTGAGGCTGCATTTGATTCAGTTAACATTAAAGTTTTTCTGGAAATGCTAAAAAGCACCAACATTCCTAGAACACATCTATATATCATTGCGAATCTACTTATCAATAGAGAAATACATATATCTATCAATGGAAGAAATTCACCATCTTTCACACCAAACCAGTCTTTATCACAAGGGTCACCACTTAGCACACTGCTTTTTATATACTACATCAATCCTCTCATTAAGAAGATACAGAAAACATTTGATGGGATTCAGATACCTGGAACAACACAGTGCATAGCTTGCTTAGCATTCATGGATGACATTACAGTTTTTCTCTCATCCAAAAAACAAATTCCACAACTGCAGCAGCTACTGGAAGAATACACTGCACATTATAAGCTTAAATTCAACCAAGCAAAAACTTCAGCATGGTCTCTATTCACAGGAAGACCATGTGTGATGATCTATCAGTCAAATCCAACATCTTTCCTGGGTTTCCCATTCTATTTGGGAATCATGGGGATGAGATGTAAAATCCAAGATAGGATTAAGGAAGAAATAAAAAGAATTGCTGACTCCCTTTCAAAGACTTATATGTCTGTCTTCTCGAAAGTGCAGTTAATTAACCAACTAATTATGACAAAAATCAGCTATTATTCGCCAATTATCGAATTCTCAAAGGCTTTCATAAAAAAAATCAAAGCACTATGTAATCAGTTACTCTGGTCCAAGAAGATAGTTGCCAAATTGAATAGGAAAATGTCTCAACTACTGATAAAAAATAGACTGGGTCTCCACACAGTTGAAATCTTCCACATACAAAAGTTGAGGAATGCAATTATTACAACTATGAAACAATTCCCGAAACTAAAACACCTAATTGAAGTTACTCCTACTGATAGACTACCACCACCGGGATCATACATTTTATCCATAATTTATCAATGTAAAACCAATAAGGACATACCGGAACAATATGAGAACAAATATTCATATTGGAAAATATACAACCTGATAAATAAAGAAACTAATGTAAATGAACCTTAACCAATGTTGGGAATCGATAACAAAAAACTGGTTAAACAATTCAAGCAATGGGCATTGGAACATAAATTCTTCAATTTTATAATAAAAATGAACCTCACTGCTATGCCACAACCTTTTTTCTCCACTATAAAAGGATGTATAGGGGCATAGATCCATTTTGTGGACTATGCCATAGAGCCAAAGAAACAATTGAACACCTAATTTACAACTGTGAAGGTTTGGCAAAAATAAGACAAATGGCATGCAACATATATAGAAAGAGAAACACCACGATGGAACAAATTATTAATGCATATCAGAGTCAAGCGATACCAAACATTAGGGCAGCTACATTTGTCCTATATTCTTTTTGGTGCATGAGATGCAGCTTTATAATGAGGAAAAATACTCGACATCATCCAGCCACATTCATTAATAAACTAATACAAATCAAAGACAAAGATAAAACTATTGTTAGACCAGATTTATATGCTGCAACTTGGTCACTGTTAAATGAAAAATCAAGACTATGAGAAATTCAAAACAAAGACAATTGAAAATGCTGAGGTTGAAGCATTATTTATAGACTATAGAACAAGGAACAAGTTAGCCACAAGAAAAAAAACAACTTATGTTTAAAGAAAAGTAAAGCAAAACTGTAAATTTTACTAAATCAAATTGTAAATACAATGTAATAGAAACTATGTAAACCAAAGAAAGTAATAAAGTACCTTTTGAAACATAATAATAATAATGATGATGATGATGATGATAGTAGTAGTAGTCACAGTAGCAGTAGTAGAAATAGTAGTAGTAGCAGTAGAATCATTGTCATTGTCATGAAATGATTTTTTTGAAAGATCATGTAATGTTCATATATACAAGTGATAGGTTGAACCTTCACTATAGCAAAAATTATCTTTTGAGTCTATCACTTTTATAGTAGTCTATTAAACTGCTCAAATAAAATAAAAAATTAGCCATTTAGGAGATCATATGATATTTGACCAATGAAAGTTATAGATTGAACTTCGAACCACAAACAATCAACTTTTGAATCTGTTGTTGCTATTGCGCCAAGCTATATTGATTACTATAAAGATTTTATTTCTTACAGTACCTAAAAAAAGTGGTTATTTCACACTATCAATATATATGTGTGTGTGTGATTTGCATACAGATAATGAAGCTGTTAATAGTGCTTGAAAATAAGTAATATTATCCAAATGTTAACACCTAGTGCTTTCAGAATAGTTCATAGTTGCATATTCATGGCTACTGGAATTTAGTTAAGAACTATAACAATGTTAATGCAAATTTATGCAAATTCATGTGAGGATGATACATAGACCATTTTCGAGACAGAGAAAAGTAGGTCTCTCTACTCTGTCTTGAAAATGGTCTATGTCGCATCCTCACATGAATTTGCATTAACATTATTATAGTTCTTAACTAAATTCCAATAGCCATGAATATGGGACTATGAACTATCCTGAATGCACTTGGCATTAACATTTGGATAATATTACTTATTTTCAAGCACTATTAATAGCTTCATTATGCAATATTTATATATATTTATTGATTTCAAACGCTAATGAAGTAAAGCCTTAACTAATACTTATCAACATTTTGGGGAAGATTTTTAATTAAAGTCAGCTAAGGACATACTGTTTAAAGCAAAAAATGGACTTCATGAAAGCTTTTCTCAATATCGTCTTCGTATATTTATGATTAGATATTTCTTGTTGTCCCATCCCCTCATAATTATTATAAAATTTCCTACATATGATAATTTTATTACATATGTATCTGTGAATACATAGATTCTTAAAATTCTAAACTGAGTTCCAAAAAATTGGAAAAAAAAAATCCACATGTAAAGGATGAATGTGATAATGTTTTAGACAGAAGCAAAACTCCATACAGGGTAAGCTGGAATAATCAATGGATGCAGGAAGGTTCGTGCATAAAATTCCTATCCAGTATTTAATCATTCAATATCCTCAGACTAGTTTCTAACATTATGGCTTTCATCAGTGAGGAGTCTTGGATCTGAGAGCACTGCACCTAGATCTTAGAATCCAGCTGCCATCTTTTACCTTGTTAACTAACTATAAAGCTTTGAGTCCAAAATGAAATTTCACTAATGCTTTCAATTCAAGTTCACTAGTTTGTACAGATCCTGATGAAAGCCACAAGCTAGAAACTAGTCTGGGGATATTGGATGAGTAGCAGTAGATAGGGATTTTATGCACAAACATTCCTGCATCCATTGATTACTCTGGCTTGCACTGAGTAGTGCTATTGTATGGAGAGTTTTGCCTTTGTGTAAACAGCTTGTGTAAACATCAAGAATAGTGATCATGTGATCTTTAGTGATTTAATAAAAAAAAAATTTTTGACAGATGTGGTAAAGAAAAATTATGAATTAAGAGTTAAGCTTAAATAGATTTCATCATGTAGATTGATAATGCCTGAAAATGATGTCAGGGGATCTGGTAGAATATTTTATAACTGTAAAGAAATTTTATAAAGGGTAATGTCATCAAATATTAAAATTATTTGATTATTTTCCATAACTTTTACCAATTCTTAACAAAATCCTTTATAGCATTTTATATGAAAGATTTAATCAAAAGCAAAGAATCTGAAATAAAAAGATGCTTTATAAAAATGAAGTCTTAATCGAGAAAGTATTTAATGACCTTAAAAAATGAAATATTTGCAAAATATTTTTATTTGAAATGATAGATTTTTCTCCAAATCAAAGATCTTTGATAACTGACCAAATAAATATCTTCATCTTAATATTTTTTTAGTTATTTACTTCACTAGCCTCATGCAAGGTAGGGACTGGTTTCTATCCACTTTAACATCTTGTGGATGGATGTAATCATAAATATATGATCAAAGACATGAGAAAAGGATGTATGATCCAGTTAAAGTGTACCATCATCTTTTTATATAGACTAAACATTGATAAATGATATGTGTAAGAGATTGTGATCTGGGCCAACTGATGAATGCTGATTTAGCATGAAATGTGCATTTGACAAGGTATTAAAAGTGGATAGAAATTAGTCCCTACCTCCATTATAGTGGTGTAGTAAAAATTATACTATAAAAATATTGTTCATTACATATCTGCATCTGATTTAAAAATACTGAACAGTTGGCTCAGAAGGTAAAGTAGCTTTTTGAAGAGCAAATATTCTTGATTAACTTTTGGATAATAAAAAAAATGAAAAGATTGAATATTTGAGATAGAGTTATCGTATACTAATATACTGATACTTTAATGCCACCTATTTCTTGAGAATGCAAACAACTATTGATATATTAAAAAACTAAGGATAAATTAAATAGAAAAGGGAGATTAATTTGAACAAATCTGAACATAAAGAATACAAATCGGATAGATCGTATATTAATATGTTTTACTTTCATAAAATATAAACATATTAATATACTTCTAATTCACACCATTGTATATATAACAATAATACAAAGAGTAATCATAATAAATGTATAAAAGAACAGACTATATTAAATATCACATGATCACCATCAATTGGCACAGGGTGGCACTACTGTATGGAGAGTTTTGCCTTGTATATTAAATATCTTGGAAATAATAGACGAGAAAATGATGTGAAATACATCATAACAATATTCTAATTAATAAATTTACATATTTATACCACTGTTTTATAAAATCAATAATATTTTTCGTTTGAACAATCTAATTACTATATATAGAATCTTTATTAAGATATGACATAACAGTTTACGGTTATTCCAGCTATTTTAATATTATAAAAAAAAAAAACTATTGGAAAAAAAGTTAATTTAATAAAAGAAAATTTATATTAAAAAATGGTTATAAAAATATTTTATTATTTTCTAATTTCTTGACTACATTCTTATTGGGGAAAAAAAGATATATTTTCAAAAAGTCTTTCGTAAACAATTTAAAATGTATCTTTATTTTCAAAGGAAACTTTATTGATCGAGAATACAAGGTTACATCAGTGAGTTACAAAAGCTACAGTGAAGATAAATTTCAAGTGACATATATACTTAGATATAAACCACTTACAGATTGACGTCATATGTATAGAACAAAGGCTATAGATGGTTACAGTTGAGTGATAGGAGATGAACTATGTAATAATAAGGCATGATGTCAACCAAAAGTTAAGCTTCATTAGTGATATGTAAGAGTTTAAGCCATCTGGAGTAGTTTGAGTCTTTAATCGGTTCCTCTGCTGGGTTATGTCGTTTCTCTTTGTTGTATGTATTTCTACATACATGGGGTTATTGAGTCTGTTGTTCTTTAATTTGTTAGACCCTTTCCGATCAATCTGTTTCAGTTTCCTGCATTTTGAGAAGGCTCCATGTGTCTTTATATTTGTTTGTTGACGGTAGGGTTTTGTCTCTTTGTTTAATCATTGATATCTTGCTTAAGAAGTATTGTTTTTTGCCTGTAGGTGGATGGTTAAATATTTTGTGATATCTAGTCAACAAATTGGTTCCTTAAATTCAAGAGAGGGATCGCCAAAATAGACTCCATATGCCCCTTATGTGGAAAAGAAGAAGAAACATTAGATCATCTTCTTAAAATGTGTCTTTGGTTCATATGTAGTTGCAATATTTTGTAATAACTAAAATAAGGAGACATTATGTTCCTAAATTATTCAACAATTTATGTACTGAATTAAAAGATAACATTACAAAAAAAAATCAAATTAAAAAGCATATTAAATAAGGAAAAGAAATAGTAATTTAAAATATATCAACAGTATATATCAGTATATAAATGGACGTAATCAATATTTTTATTATATATACTAATAAATTAGTGAAATATAATATTTTTGTTATCTTTAGCTTATTTGTATTTTATTTAAAATAAAAAAATAATAATATGACAACTTCTTCTACTTAAAGGCATTTATCAGGCAAGCGTTGGTGGCCTAGCGGTTAGCATAGCTGCCTTCCAAGCAGCTGACCCGGATTCGCTTCCCGGTCAATGCTTTGACATACAAGAAAAAAAAGGCATTACCAGAGCTTTGTAGAAAAACAATGAAATTTAATATAAATAAGTAATTAATCAGCAATACCTGTTATTTTTATTCTAAACATGATTTTTTAAAATTATATTGCAGACCAAAACAATAAGATCAATTACAAATAAGCAATAAATAGGTAACTTATTAATTTACTTCTGTATAAATAACGATTACTATATATATATTAATATTTACAATATATGCTCTGTTATACCTCCATCAGCTACTGTTGGAAAACTATAGCTTTTAGTTGCCATGCAACTATAGAAAGAAGGGACTTCGGGTGCCCTTATATGTTTATCTACCACTTCCAGTTTATCTGTAACAGTCTGGGTCACGAGTAGGTATAGTGATATTTCAGATTACACAATGACAACTTGTTTCTTTCCTGACTTATATTCTAGTAGCTTTCAATCCTGAATATGGACTTGCCTCACTGCATTAACTGTATAATAGACAACCAGCTTACAAACATTCAGCTTTGGGATTGTTGCCTGGCCTAACCTCCAAATGGATTGGACTATTTATCACGGGATCCCCATCCATAATGGAAACAGTCAGATTCACTGAACTCACCACCTATCGGCCATTGGATGTATGTTATTTGTATATCCATTAGTCTGCAGCAGTGAGTGGAATCTGAATTAGTCCACTATTTGAGGGTGAAGTTAGATATATAACACTACCATGAATTGTATTATTAAAATAGACAGCAACACTAAACTATCACCAACAATTATCAAGTGTTGTTGGTCATAATAAAGTGTAGTCTAATAACTTTATTTACTTTTAGAAAGTAAACTTAATATGTAGCAATTAAAAATAAGACATACCCAAGTGCATTTTAGCCACCACACAAAAATTCTAGCGAAATGAACTGATCATATTCAGTTAAAAATGGATGCTAATGATGTCAGTGAGATTTATAAAACCAAGAATTAGTAATAAATTGTTTTAAAAAGTATACAAAAAAGTACATATAGAGAGTTTTGCCTGTTTTAAAGTACAGTACTGAATTGCAATATACTTATTCACCCTAGAAAAGAATCATTATTTTGAATAATAAATAATAAGGTTTTAATATAAAGGGGACAGAAAGTTAAAATGCAGCTTATGTATAAGCAGATACTGAATAATGTAAACTTTTATAACCCATTTATTCCAAAGTAGATCTATTTATTTTATTTAAGTTAATGAATGGAATTTGAAATACTTTATATTTACTCATTTAAAATAAAATCACTATATTATATGTTTAAGAAGTTCCGAATTAAAAATAATTTGATTCAGAAAATACGAATTATGTGATTCGGAAAATAATAGATATAATAAAATATTAATTTTTGTTTATACACTATTTACCTGAAGGCTTGTGATGATGGTATTTTGGTTGTATTTATATGATAAACTATTTCCATCATTTAATATTAATTATTGAATGTCCTTAGATAAATTTAACTTCATTTAAATTTTCCATTTACATTTAGCTGTTAATAATATCACATAGATTAGAATATGCGCTACATTTCGAGTGGTATTATTTTCTCTTCTTCAGGTTTTGCTGACCTGACCAGTGACAGTACTAGCATGGGATTCGAACCAGGACCTTAGATTCTTGAGTATTGAATTTTAAGATAATGCTCTAACCAATTGAGCATCTAGTCAAAGGCAACAGGCTGTAGAAGTTCCTAATTTCTCCACTTTTTCCTATAAGCAAAGTTGATCAATGGTTTCCAGACATTGTATAGTCACATTAGGTTAACTTATGGAATTATTTGTCATTGTGATGTGTGCAGCCTTTTTGACTTTTCTTCTTGGTACCTTTTTCTCTCTATCCAATATTTTTGTATTTCCCCATTTTTTGTTCATCATTTCATACATGATTTGCTACCTGAGACATCTGTTTTTTCTCTTCTAATCATCAGTTTATGCTCTTGAAATCACTTTTCAATGGGACAACTAGTCTTACCAATATACATTTTCCCACATTCAGATGGTATTTTGTAGACGCAGTTTTTGCTTTTCAGCATTTCAATTTGCTTTAATTAAATGTATGTACTTTTATAAATAATTGTGAAATCTTTTATGATTCATAGATTTTCATTCATTATTGAATTTTATGTTTGTAGATATATATGTGATATGAATATGAAATATTCTGATAAATATAACAAATTAAATAGTGAAGCTATAATTATATTATAATGTGTAATAGGTCTGCTTAGCACTTTCGAGATTTAATGTTGGAATCTCATACTCATAGCTTTGTGAATGAAGACTGTTGTGATTTATTGTACACATATGCAAATGAGTTTGAATTTTTAATTAGTTAGTCCATTGTTTAGAGAGAGCAAAGCATGCCTCTCTTCTATTAATGGCACTGAGATTATTTGCTATGTAAAAAGCTTCTTTAACTTTTCTTTTGGCATCACTCTTCTCTGTACAAACTATTTGGGCAGAACTGGGTTCGAATACTTGGCCTGTATCTGCTTGGTGGTTCCAGAATACTGATGTTCTGCCCAAATAATTTGTACAGAGAAGAGTGATGCCAAAAGAAAAGTTAAAGAAGCTTTTTACATAGCAAATGATCTCAGTGCCATTAATAGGAGAGAGGCATGCTTTGCTCTCTCCAAACAATGGACTAACTAATTAAAAATTCAAACTCATTTGCATATGTGTACAATAAATCACAACAGTCTTCATTCACAAAGCTATGAGTATGAGATTCCAACATTAAATCTCGAAAGCGCTAAACAGACCTATTGCATATTATAGTATAATGATAGCTTCACTATTTAATGCGAAAAAAATAGCATATTTATAATTACAATTTTTACTAGTGAAGAGAAAAACTATT
Source organism: Epiperipatus broadwayi (assembly GCA_028023455.1). Lineage (NCBI taxonomy): Eukaryota > Metazoa > Onychophora > Udeonychophora > Euonychophora > Peripatidae > Epiperipatus > Epiperipatus broadwayi. The sequence goes on along the minus strand of JAQFVV010006208.1, from coordinate 8,679,278 downwards.
TATTAAATATAACAAAGTAATAGGACACTATTGATCATGTGATAACATTTGTTTTACATGTAAGCCTATTTGCAATTTAGCACAAACTTTCAGACTCAAGGACTGAAAATTTCTGGATTGAAGTTTAAGCTTTTTCTGGATTGGAACTTAATCTTTTAATTTTTGATGCTCATATTACTTAACCTTTTGACTATTTAACCATTTGTCTATTTATTACATCTCCTTAGCATAATTTATTTTTTGCATCTTAAATTTAGAACCACATCAGAAAATAATGAAAACCTTTAAATCTTAAATGTTTGTACAATATGAGGAAGCACCAAAAAATAATCGGAATCATTCTGTGGTTTGCACTCCTGATGTACTATATGCTTCTGCTATTACACATTTCTTTCAGCAACCCTTCTGCATCAATCTACCTAATGACATCATTGTGTGAAATTGTGGTGCCATGTATAGCACATTTTTATAAGGTGCATTTTGCATATTTGACAAATTTTATAATGACTGAAAAGTTCAAAAAATGTGAAATTCTGTTTTCATTTAAATAAAATGTTTACTAAGGCATTAAACCTCGAGAATGTGTGCTTGAACATGGGAAAGTAGGGACCTCTACAGGGCTTAACCACAAGAGAATGTGCGCTTGAAAATGTGAAGGTAGGAACCTCTACAGATCTTAACCACTAGAGAATGTGCACTTGAAAATGCGAAGGTAGGGACCTCTACAGGTCTTAACCACAAGCTTGAGATTAAGACATGTAGAGGTCCCTACCTTTGCATTTTCAGGCTTGTGGTTAAGATCTATAGAAGTCCCTATCTTCACATTTTCAAGAACGCATTCTCGAGGTTTAATGCCTTAGTAAATATTACTTACGCAATCAATGTGCATTAAATAAATTTATAATTAAAGAAAATGGTAAGGAAAACAGTTGTAATGCTTGAAATAGATTAGATCTCATAAAAACACAAGTTTATGAGTGATTTAATTAAAATGTTAATTTCATCACCTCCCAAAAAAGCAAGTTCAGTGTCATAACACACTGATTTTTTAAATTTTTTTCATGCGGACAACATTTTTCTTTTAGATTTAGTTCATAATGGTCAGGCATTTTATATGCAAGTTCTGAAACATTTATGTCATGTGATAAAATATAAACTTCCTGTTTTGAGGCTAAGAAAAGAATGCAAGCTTCACTCTGACAAAGTGTTATCTCCCAAAGCCTTGAGTGTGAAACACTTTTTAATTAAATTCTGCATGACCCAGTTTATCTATCAGTCATATTCACCTGATCTCACTTTGTGTGATTTTTTTTAAATCTCTCAAATGAAAAAATGTCTCAATTTTTTTTTTTTTGCAGATTTAGGAATAGTGGGGGGAAATGTCACAGGTGTTAAAAGTTATCACTTTGCACGTGTTTCCAGATTACTTTTAAAAATGAAAAATGTTTATAGACCAGTGTATTGCATCAAATTGATAGTAATATAAAAGAGATTAAATTTATAACACAACTAAATAAATAATTTTATTATAAAATTCCAGTTGTGGTTACTTTTTGGGTATTCCCTTGCAGAATGGTCACCTACATTTGACATTACTGTAACTAATATGATAAAATTATTATTTGTTATAAAATTTAAAAAAAATATAGAAACCACTGATGAAAGCCACAAGCTAGAAACTGGTCTGGTGATATTGGATGAGTAGGCACTAGATGGGGATTTTATGCACAAGCCTTCTTGCATCCATTGATTACTCTGGCTTGCACTGAGTGGTGCTATTGTATGGAGAGTTTAGCCTCTGTGTAAAATATAAAAATCTGACTCTGTTTTAAAAAACAATCATTTTACTATTAACTATATACAGATACTTTTGTAAGTTAAAAGGGTATTTCATAAATATTAATTTCTGAAAACAGTAAAAAAAAAATTGAATGACATTGTTGCACTCAACCTGTTATTTATAGGCATAAATGTCACATGACTTTTTAAGCAATAAACTAAAGCTAATATTAATTTTTAAATATAAAATTAAAGTTGTTATTCATTTTATAGAATTAAACAAATTAAAACAGGCAAAACTCTCCATACAGTAGTGCCACTCAGTGCAAGCCAGAGTAATCAATGGATGCCAGAAGGCTTGTACATAAAATCCCTATCTAGTGTCTACACATCCAATACCCCCAGACTAGTTTCTAGCTTGTGGCTTTCATCAGTGAGGAGCCTTGGATCTGAGAGCACTGCACCTAGATCTAATGCAACCCACCAGCAGCCACCTTTTATCTCTACTTAACTACAAAACTATGAGAATGAAATTGAAAACACAATAATATTTTCAATTTAAGCTCAATAGCTTATATAGTCATATGGGTCTGAACTCAATTCAGTGCTCATACATTTTGGTGTCTTTGGCTCTTTAACAACCATAGCCACCACTATCTATTAAGCAGGATTGGTGTTAAACCATTAAGCATCACATGATCACCGTCTCTTATACTAGCACATAATTATTTATAAACAAGGCAAAACTCTCCATACAGAAGTGCCACCCTGTGCCAACCAGGGTAATCAATGGATGCCAGAAGGCTTGTGCATAAAATCCCTATCTAAGACCTACTCATCCAATATCCCCAGACTAGTTTCTGGCCTGTGGCCTTCATCAGTGAGGAGCTTTGGATCTGAGAGCACTGCACCTAGATCTTAGAATCTAATGCAACCCTCCAGCAGCCACATTTTATCTCTATTTAACTACAAAACTATAAGAATAAAATTGAAAACACAATATTTTCAATCCAAGCTCATTAGCTTATATAGTCATATAGGTCTGAATTCAGTTCAGTACCCATACATTTTGGTGTCTTTTGGTTCTTTAATATCCATAGCCACCACTATCCTATTAGGCAGGATTGGCATTAAACCACTAAAAATCACATGATCACCATTTCTTATGCTTGCTCATAACTGTTATCATGTGATGTTTAAAATTAAAGGGAATTAGTAAAAGTAATAACTTCTAACGTTTTAAAATAAAAATGTTCTAAATCTTATATAACCGGAAAAAAAATAAGATGCAATAATTTGCATATATAGAAACTGGATATCTGCTTGAGGATTTGAGAATAGGAAATATTAATACAAGTTTTATTGCAATTATATATAACTAAATAAAAAGTAGTATGTATTTGAGAAACAATTAGCTTAATCATGTTTGTAGATTATGAATACCCATATATCAAATAGATGTGTTCCTAACTAAAGAACAAAGAAAATATATTTATAGAAAACTATATTCTTATAAAAGACAGATATAAAAAAAAATATAAACAAGAAGGTTGTCTTTCTCCTGTTTTATTTAATATATATATTGAAATGATTTTTGTAAGCTACAGATATAAAGACATATTTTCAGGCTCATCTTTGTATAATCCATTGTACCAAATTATGGTTAGATCATATTGGCCATCATATGTTTGAAATAACATTGTGTGTGTGCATATATATATATATATAGTTTTAGTACAATAAATTATACACTTTCATGACTGGGATAATATGTCATCAACATATATGTTGCTAAATAAATATTGTTTTGATAAGAGTAAATCTTATATAGAATTAACAAAACTGGTAGAAAATTTGGGATGAAAGTAAATGCTAATAGAATCAAAGAAAGCAATGAAAATATGTAGAAAAAAAAAATGAATCAGTGAAGTATTGAATAAAAAATTATACAGCAGGTTAGATCTATAAGTCGAGTGACAGTTGATAAAACAGTGATCCAGAAATTTCAATGAGAATTATAATGGCTGAATAGATGGTTTTCTGTGAACCAATAAAATTACAACTATAAAAAACAACTTATTAAATATTTTGTTTGGAGCAGAAAAATGGATAGCTAGAAAAAGTGAAAAGAAAAAATTGTAGACCTTAAAGATGTGGATGAAATGAGAATGAAAAGAATAAAAAACAAAAAATTAAATCAGAAATGTAGAAGTGCTGATAAAAGTAAATGAAGTGTTTTTTTTTTGAGGAAATTTAGAAGAAAAGGGTAAGACGTATTGAAATAAATTTAATGGGACAAAGATTCTAAAAGATGTGTTGAAACGGCCTGTTCAAGAAATTTTGAAAAGAGATAGAATAAGATATTGAATGATGACCTTGAGATAAGAAACAGGTAAGATTATTTAAAAAGTAAAGCAAGAAAGAGTGTGTGTTTGGTATGGGGGGTATGTTTTTGGCAACTAACTGATAGGTGAAGAAAGTAAAATATAACAAGCAAAATATCTAACCTAATGCCGAATATCCATTCTATTCTTATATCAAGTTAAAGATGGTAATTTGACCACAACAATGAAATAAAGCAAATTAAAAAAATATATGTAGAGCATCTTTCAAGTCTGACAAATTCCTTGAACAGAAATCGCTTTTTATATTTATCTTGACTTCCAAACTTGAAATTATAAAGCAATTAATTATTAGTCATTCTCTTCTTACAATTAGAACAAAAAATTAAAATATGTAACTACCATTATCTAAAAAATTGTTTTCGCAAAAATTATTATTAATTTACATAAGTAGAAATTCAAATTGTTTTCGCAAAAATTATCATTAATTTACATAAGTAGAAATTCATTTCTACATATTGCTATGACGTTCTTTAAAAAAAACTGTAATAATATCTCAAAATTGAATTTAAATACGTGATTCAATTAATATTCTCTTGAATGTGGCATAGTATGTATTTGATTCATACATTCGTATTCTTTTCTTCTTTTTTTTTTTTCATGTATGTAATTTAGGAATGTATCGGTTTTATTTTGAATTAATATTTGAAGAGTTGTTTGTAATCTTTTGTTAAGAAAGAGGGAGATATTTTAAGATAGAGAATGACTATAAAAGAATTTTTTTTTCTCATTTAAAAAACAAAACAAAATAGAGATTATATAATACGAGATCATAGCAGAAATTCTGAACTTAATTCCCAAAGACTTGAATATCGCATATCAGATGAATGGATAAAATTTGTTATGACGATATGGATTTAAAAAAGTCATATAGTGGAAAAAACTAGATCAAATTTTTAAAAGATCTTTATCTTGTAATAAATTGATAAAGAATGAAGTACGATAATGATGATGGCAAAGCAAAAGATAAAAAGCAAACTAAAATAATAAACAACTTTTATAAAATAAATTTTATAAAGAATAGATTACACATAGCTAAGAAGTAAATAAAAATTATTAAAACTTTTATCGTTACCTGTATAGACTATAGTGTATCTTTAAACGTAGATCCAGCGACAATGATTTAAAATGTTCCCTCACGCATCCACTCACACACTCTTATGTATATCTGCACTATTATGAGTAATACAGAATGGAGATGATAATCTGGACCAACTGAGGAGTGTTTGTTTAGCACAAAATACATATATTGGTGATTATTTATCTTTTCGACATGTGTGTCATCAAGGGTGTCAGCAGTATGAGATAGCATGGACAGTTGAGGATCGTGTGAAACTGAGTTCAAACCCCCTATATATTACATATAGAAGTGCAGGTAAAAACAAGCCTGCACTATAGAAAAATATATATTAGAATATTTTATAATTGTTTAAATAAAATAAAAAACTTTTTTTTTTAGTTTTATTCAAAAAAAAAAACAGTGCTTATAAAAAATTTATTTAAATTCAAATTTAATTAAATTGTTCTATCTCCATCGTTTAGTTCCAAGTTTTGGACAAATATAAAAAATTTAAATTTGTATGTGCCATATGGCATTGAAATCTAGATAAGTACTTAAATAAAAGATTTCATTCGATCACTTCCAAAAAATAAAAATAAAACATATTATCAATATTATTTACATTCTTTATTACTTTTACAATGCTTCATATAATTACAACCCACTATTGACGGTTTCGATTACAACAGCAATCTTCTTCAGAACTATAACAAACACAATACAAATACATGAATACAAATGTGCATAAACATATAATTTTAATTATATATATATTGAAGCAATGGATCTGTATGCCAGATCCATGCTTCACATCTTTCTACATTGTTAGGATCAAACCAGATCCACGCATGTTACGATGTTTATAAAACTTTCCGTCTGCCATTTTAGATACATTTAAATTTTAGTCCAACAAATAAATGATTAAAAATATCAATTTTCTATTTAAAATGTTTTATTATAAATATTGGAGGGGGCATATATATATATATGCGCAAATACATATATATATATATAATTGCAGACTGAAACTTTTATAAAAATTGATAAATAAATTTTAATATGCGTTTTTTTTTAAAGTATTTTATTCTGGAGATTTGCTTTCATGATAAACCCTACTAACATTATGTAGGGTCAAACAAAAGAAAAGCCATTAACAAAATGGTGATGTAATTTTCTAATTAAAGTAAAATGAAAATGAAAAAATATTTGAAACGTAAATTCTTCAAATCTAAATTTAATTAAAAATAGATTTGAAATAATAAAATCATTGGGTTTATCAGGAGAGTGGATCTCTAGAATACAATGCAAATCTACTTTAGGTCGATAATTGTGGTCACCGGAATTTCAACATAGCCACTTAGCCTTGAGCAAATGAAACAGGGAATTTCCCAAAAATAGTCAGAAAAGGGTATAAATAGCCCAGGAGAACAATAGATGTCAGCCATTCATAGTTTCTGTCAGCAATTGCCTGACGAACCAATGCCAGTTAAATTTTCAATAAATGTTTAGAAGCATAGTAGTGGAGTAGACAGCCTTTGTAGCTTGCCCGTCTTCCCGCTGTCCCAAAGATGATTGTCAAATACCCTATTTTGGAAAAACTTCATCAAAATGAGTAATTGGGAACTGCTGAACTATTAAAGACTCATATTCAAATACATAGCTTGCTATGCCTGTGCGGAAATTTGTATTTCATCGTGGGATCCAAACTTCTACAAGGACTCAGAATAAATTAGGTAATATGTTCCCAATTTGTTTATTTCTAACCACCTAATTTATTCTTCAAAAACTCCAGTTGACCTGATAATGTAATTTTTGCTACTTTTAATGTCTTCTAAAATGAAATCCCCTTAATGTAATATAACTGTTTAACTAAAATTCTGTAAATTTTACTTGCTATCACTTTAAATCTAATGTCTTTACTCTCATTCTGTCTGTCTTAAAGTTATGCCTCTTAATGCTAAACTTTCTTTTAATGTGGTTTAGAAAATATTATTATTTACTTAAATGAAATGAATATATGCCAATTTGTTCCATCTCGACAAAAGTTTTATCTAATTAAATATTTTGCTTCCTATTTCCCGACCAACGTTTGTCGGTAAATAAAATGAATAACTCTCTAGCTCTGAATAATTAATACTTGGAGCCACCTTTGTTTTGTCGAGATGAAACCATTTTATATTATTATGTGTTTTTGAAATATTTCTGCATACACGGTTTAGTTGTGGGGGGAGAGATGCTAGATTCAAGCATGAGATTTTATTTAGTTATATTATTTCACTTTTAAAGAGTAAAAGGGAGGGGGTTTAGAAAAGATATTCATTCTAAATAGTAAAAGAGAGTAATAAAATGTTGATTGAAATATTAGTGAGATTTTGTTTTGAGGGGAGAGACATGTTGCTCATAAAATGATATTCGTAATAATAATTAATGCTTATTTTATTCTTTGATCCGATCGTAGTCAATCCATATAATATTTATATAATTTTCTTAGCTCAGTGCAATTTTACATTTAAATTCTAAAAATGTATTTCTCCAGTACTCAATTTTTGCCTTGCCAGCATTTTGCTTGATTACTTGTCTTTTGTTCTTTGTGATCGCTAGATCAGAATTAGACCATGTGATAATTTCACTGGCCATAAATTTTTTTATCAGGATATGAAAGACAAAATGGAAAGAACCGGGGCAAGATGAGCTTAGTTAGCCTTGGCGATTCTCATACTTCCACCTGAAATATTTTAGGTTTGCTAATGGCGCAGACCATTCATTTTATTTCTTGGCCTCACTGGAATGGGGTGGGTGAATTGAGTCTATGCTGGTAATGTAATGTTGAATGCTGGGTTTGTCCACTTTCTTTTGTTTTTAGCACGTCATGGTGGATTGACTATGGTCTGATTAATTCATTTGTTTTACAATCCTAAAATATTTATTTGCGAATATCGCGATCCATTTATATTTGAAATGTGTCACTCTCTCCAAAACCAATTCCTAAAATATGATTTAATTATTTTTCTCTTAAAAATAATTTCACCTGTCATAAAGTTATATTTAAAGTGGGGCTATTTAATCTTTGTTTTGTATATCTCAGACTTGAGTGGGAGTCTTCCATAAACTCTAATCGTTTATATTTGTTAAATTGGCATATGAACTATACCACTCCCTTACTTGAGGCATAATTACTGACAGAATAGAAATTTATGTTAACTAATTTATGAAATAAAAACAGGGAGACATTAGATAAGTTATACAAATGTTTTATTACATATATATGTGAATTCAAGCTGCCTGTGGTTTGCTTCTATTCATTTCATTCTAAAATTAGCTTTTCTAATTAATTATTGTGCTGCTATCTGAGGACTCAAGGTCACATACATACCATTTCTATATTTAAGTTACTGGATAGGTCTAATTAGAGTTAATATTAGAATTAGACATTCGAATTAGTTGAGGCTCATGCTCCACCGTTGATGCTAGTGGTCAGGAGTGTGGAAAAGATTAATTGCTTGCCTTGAAAATGTTGTTAATTAGGTGGCAGATTTAGAGAGTGGGTAAACAGGGCAGAATCCATAAGTATTCTTTATCTTTGATCTCGCATATGGTTGGATTTGAGGTACTTTTACCCAGGCTGTGAATCATGTTAAATTAACATACAATTTCGACCGGTACAATATTCTATTTTATAGTCAATATTTATATACTCACACCCAGCAATCTTCTTCAGAAATATAACAAACACAATAGAAATAAATGAATACAAATATGCATGAATATATAATTTTACATAATATTTATATTCTATTTTATAATCATTATTCATATAAAACAGGCAAAACTCACTGTACGTATTGCCACACACAGCAAGCTAGCATAATCAATGGATGCCAGAAGGCTTGTGCATAAAATCCCCATCTAATGCCTACTCATGCAATATCCCCAGACTAGTTTCTGGCTTATGGCTTTCATCAGTGAGGAGCCTTGGATCTGATAGCACTAGATGGGGATTTTATGCACAAGCCTTCTGGCATCCATTTATTACTCTAGCTTGCTGTGTGTGGCAATACGTATAGTGAGTTTTGCCTGTTTTAACAACAGTTATACACAAGCATAAGAGGTGGTGGTCATGTGATGTTTATTGGCATTATTTATATACCCACATATATCTTTATATACCTCTATATAATTATTACCTTTTATATGTATTATACATTTTAACATTTTTTATGCTTTATATTTATCAATCAATACTTCCTATAATCATATATATATATATTATTTTTATTTCAATAGTGGGTTGTAATTATATGAAGGATTGTAAAAGTAATAAAGATCATAAATGATATTAATATTATGTGGATTTGGCAATGCAATAAGAAAGATAAAGTTTATTCTTCTTTATATCTGTGTGATGAAAATTAATGATAATAAATACATAGGACATATTGCCTATATGGTGTTTTTAAGTTAATACTATTTTTTTTAATTTATACAATCATATCTTTTATTTATAGTAAATAGATAAGAATTTTTCAATGGGCCTTTTGTTAAATTTTTAGCAATACTTTTTGATATAATATGTTACTGTCAACCAAAATATTATTTCCGTTCAGATCTCCAAGTACAAATTTAATGTATATATTTTTTGATCTTTACTTTTATGAATATAAGTTTGGCAATTTTACTTATAGCAGAATTTTTATTGGTTACGTATATGGTTACATAGTTTATATTATTTTAAATATATAAAACATGTTACATATATATCCGTGTTGTAGCTTAGATGATATAGAGGTGATTAATAGTCCATATTATATATAAATCATTTACTTGTTATTAAAAAACCAGTTTTAAATGAAATTATATATCAGAATCAACAGTCCCAAAATGTACCTATACCATGTAACTGTTGATATTCTTGATATATATACTTTGGTTAATAACCTACTATTACGAAGGAAAGGGAAGAGTAAAATTTTGGCAATTTTAGAAACATAATTGACAGGTATATAATAAGCCTGTATTTCAGTTATTACATAGTAGAGATGTCTTGTCCACCCCTCATATAGGTATTAAATGGAGTTCTGTCCTGTACATGAGGGGTCAGATTGACTTTAGATCAACATGAGTGTGATGAGAATCTCACCCTCAGGGTGGCCTTTGAGCATTCCATCATCAGATTTTCAATTGGATGGATGGTTGAAGAGTTGGAGTATGGAGTGGATTGAAGCCTGTCCATTAAAGTATGAAGATTGGCTATCATAATATATATCTGAGCACTTATTGCATATATGTGCAGAGATGGTAATCTGGACCAACTGATGATTGCTGATTTAGCATGAAATACATATTGGTGATTATTTATCTTTTCGACATATATGTGTTCAAGTGTATCAGTGATATGAGTTAGAGTGGTGAGCGGTGGGTCATGTGAAAAGTCTGTGCTCATATACCCTAAATATTACATATATTGATACAGGTACATAATAAGCCTGTATTTCAGTTATTACATAGTAGAGATGTCTGCCCATCCCTTGTATATGCATTAAACGGATTATGTCCTGTACATGAGGGGTCAGATTGACTTTAGGTCAACATGGGTGTGATGAGAATCTTGGCCTCAGAGTGGCCTTTGAGCATTCCATCATCAGATTTTCAATTGGATGGATGGTTGAAGAGTTGGAGTATGGAATGGATTGAAGCCTGTCCATTAAAGTATGAAGATTGGCTATATTAAGCCTGTATTTCAGTTATAATTAATACTTGATAACATTTCTGTCTTTTTTATCATATTACAATTGACAGTTCTTTGTTTATTGAATATTTATCTAATTCCTGCATATGACTTTTTTTTCTTTCAATCTTAAATCAATTGTTTTCACTTTATCAATAATGGAAGCATTTCATGGGATTTTACTTTGGAGCCATTTCGAACTATTTATTATTTTTACCTATTTGCAGAGCAATAAATACTGCAATGCTTTTGCTGAGAACACATCATGATTGAGTGATTATTCCCTTGCCATAGAGCCAAGGGTATTTACTATATAATCAAGTAAATGCAATTTATCCACTAGTTTGAACATTTTTTAGCAGAAATACAATTTTGTTTCGACTGTCCTGCAGCCTTCTTCAGAGCCAATTTTAATTTTTTAAAGGTAAAAAATTAAAGTAAAATCGACTCTGAAGAAGACTGCAAGACAGTTGAAACATAATATTGTGTATGCATAAAGTTATAATAAAAGGTTTTTGCTAAAAAGTATTCAAAGTAGTGGATAAATTGCATTTATATAAGATATTACAGCAAAGTAAAGGAAGTGGTGAATTTGGTATAGTCAAGTACTTACTATTTATCCATATATACTTATTATACAGACAATATATACTTACTATACAACCATGTGTACTTATGATATAGCCAATGGTATTTACTATACAGCCAAGTATGCATACTATACAGCTAAGTATATTTTCTATAGAACTAAGCATACTTACTATACAGTTAATTGCATTTAGTATAGAGATAAGTATACAAATATGCAAATATTCTTGCTGCACAGGCAATTGCAATATATGTGAAATTTATATTTTTTTTTTAAATTTTATATTCAAATATTTTCAAACCATGGTTACTTATAAATAGTCAAAATAAGAGTCATAGATCACATGACCCTACTCTCTTAAGCTTGTATGTTATAAGCAATGACGATTGCCAATTCATCAACAAGCTTTGTGATAAATGCTTAGCTAGAGAAAGCACTTAAAATATGTCTGTCAGGACCCCTCCCCAAACCTCTGACCATGGTTTCGTGCTCTAGCACTCCTCAGAGAGATGCTAGGGTAGATTCAGATATGGTATTTGAGAATATGAAAGTAACAGTCTTACTATAACAAATTGGTTTTTACACAGAAGCAAAACTCTTCATACAGTAGTGCCACCTAGTGCAAGCCAGAGTAGTCAATGGATGAAGGTTTGTGCATACAATTCCTATCTAGTATCTATTCATCCAATATTCCCAGACTAGTTTTTATATTTATAGTTAACTAAAAAGGTAAAAGGTGGATGCTCAAGGGGTTCATTAGATCCTAAGATCTAGGTGCGGTGCTGTCAGATCCAAGGCTCCTCACTGATGAAAGGCACAAGCTAGAAACTAGTCTGGGAATATTGGATGAGTAAGCACTAGATAGGAATTTTATGCCTAAACCTTGCATCCATCGATTTCTCTGACTTACACTGGCTGGCACTACTGTATGAGAGTTCTGCCTCAGTATTAGCTGCTTGTGTAAGCATAGGAAATGGTGATCATGTGATATTTAGTGTTTCAAATTTGTTTTTGTTACAGAAAAGTCTTATTTAATGTAATTTGTATCTAATTGGTCAATCTCTTTGTTTTAATGCTAGTATCAATATATTTAAGGTAAGTTTTTTTAGCCATAATACTATGTAAATAACTTTTTATTAATTTTTATCAAAAGTGGTCTGTTTAATAATGACAATTTTAGAAATTTTGACAGGTTGCATGGGCTTAGAAACACTGTATCTGTGCTTTGTAATGTTTATGACTGAATAGTTCAAAACAGTGAATCTCTTTATAAAAGTCATAGAAAGTCTTGATCAGACTGTCTTAGACTTCCAATCTTATCGCATTTTTTTAATCTATATTTACAGAAAAGTAAAAACCCACGAAATGCTTCCATTAAACAATTTAAAACAAAGCAAAACTCTCCATATAGTAGTGCCATCTTGTGCTAACAAGAGCAATCAATGGATGCCAGAAGGCTTGTGCATAAAATCCCTATCTAGTGCCTACTCATCCAATATCCCCAGACTAGTTTCTGGCTTGTGGCCTTCATCAGTGAGATAGTGATCATGTGATGTTTAGTGGTTTAAATGCTTCCATTATTGGTAAAGTGAAAATGATTTGAGATTGAAAGAAAAAAAAAAGGCATATGCAGAAATTAGATGAATATTCAATAACAAAGACCTGTCAATTGTAATATGATAAAAAAGAGGCTTATTATATACCTGTATCAATGTATGTAATATTTAGGGTATGTGAGCACAGACTTTCACACGACCCACTATTGTCCACTCTATCTCATAACACTGATACACTTGAACACATATATGTCGAAAAGATAAATAATCACCAATAGACGTATTTCATGCTACACCAGCAATCATCACTTGGTCCAGATTACCATCTCTACACATATATGCTATAAGTGCTCAGATATATATTAATATAGTCAATATAGATGTGTGTGCACTGCTAATGCTCATTTGTTTATTCGTAAATCGATCATTAATTTCAGGTCCTCCAGGTCACCTCAATAATTTGCAGGATCAAATGAGTCTCAAAAGGTAGAGTAGAAAAATAATAAAGAACATTGCAATTGATTAATGATACTTCTCTCTCTCTTTTTTCCATTGAAAATCAAACTAGTTTTTTTTTTTGCTTGCCAGAAAACTAACAACATGCCGTGTACTGACCCCACGAGTACTGCAATCATGTTAAATGTGAATAGACAAGCAGAAATTAATATTGCACAAACATTTTTGATTAACTTGACATTCATTTGGACAGCAAGATAAAAAATAATATACACATAATTATAGGGGCTTACAAAATAATGAGGCTGATAATGACCTGTAAAAGTTGGAACCTTCAGTAGTGAAAATTCACTGGATATTCCATTGTCCTCTTGTACCCTCAAACTTCAGCCTTATACTCGTTCTTAGTTCGTAACATGATGCAGCTCCCATGATAGGAGTGTGCGCATGCATATCTCTTTTTTTCTTAACTTGTGTTTTTATCCTATTCAAGATCACCCCCAGATAACAATGCTATATTTTTTTAATTACCTTTGCATATCACGGAAATGTCCAAATTCAGATTATCAATCTAATTACTTATAATGGTATCTTTATTTATGGAACCGGAACAATATTTTTTTTTCTTTTCTAATTTTAATCAGCTTACTTGAACGCTAAATATTTAGTTTTTTTACACTTGAAACAGATACTGTTTACTAATGAAAATGTCTAAGTACAAACTTATCTGATCTGGAATATTTTACTTAACTAATATAATATGATTTTTTTTTCTGCAGTACAGTCTTTTTCATACCTGCACTTATATATGTAATTTATAAGGATTTGAACTCAGATTTTTATAAGACCCTCAACCATCCATGCTATCTTATACTGCTGATACACTTGATCACACGCATGTCAAAAAGATAAATAATCATCAATATACATATTTCGTGCTAAACCAGCACTCATCAGTTGGTCCAGATTATCATCTCCCACACATATATATAATCAATGCTCAGTTTATATTAAGATAGCCAATCTTCATATTTTAATAGACAGGCTTCAAACTACTTCACCCCACAACTCTTCAGCCATCCATTTCATTAAAAATCTGATGATGGAATGCTCAAAGCCCACCTTAGTGTCAACCTTCTCATCCTACCCATGTTGGCGACAGGTCACTCTGACCCCTCATGTACAGGACATAATCCATTTACATACATATAACGAGGGATGGGCAGACCTTACTGCATTTTATTTTGAAATATGAATTTTTTCTACAATACAGGCTTTTTTACACCTGCGCTTATATATGTAATATATAGGGGTTTGAACTCGGACTTTCACACGATCCTCAACTATCCATGCTATCTCATACCACTGACACACTTGATCACACACATGTCGAAAAAGATAAATAAGCAATATACTCATTTTGTGCTAAACCAGCACTCATCAGTTGATCCGATTATCATCTCCATACATATATACAATCAAAGCTCAGTTTTGATAAATAATCACCAATATATGTATTTTATGCTAAACCAGCACTCATCAGTTGGTCCGATTATCTCCACACATATATACAATCAAAGCTCAGTTTATATTAAAATAGCAAATCTGCATACTTTAATATATAACTTTTCGTTTAGATAATTTAACGCACATAAATATTATTTACTTCCCTTACAAATTCTTTATTTACTTCTAAATATAGCACACCTCCTTCACTTTAAAAACTAAGAGATTTGAAATCGAAAATAGTCTTTTAAATAATTGCAATCTTTCTTGGTTTTTCACGATCTATGAAAATGTGCATAATTTCCAGTCATGTTGTTTTCGTCTTCGTTGTGCCTTTACTTCCATTATTTTCGATTTCTCAATATTGTTTGGAATATTGAATACAATAATACTTAAATAGTGATAAACTCTCCATACAGTAATACCACACAGTGCAAACCATAGTAATCAATGGAAATCAGAAGGTTTGGGCATGAAATTCCTTTCTAGTGCCTACTCATCCAATATACCCAGATTAGTTTCTAACTTGCAACTTCCATCAGAATTTAGAACACTGGAATAGAGATCTACATCCAGTGCTTTCAGGTTTAAGGCTCCCCACTGAGCCACAATTTAAAAACTAATCTGGAAAGATGACTAGGCACTAGATATGAATTTTATGCAGAAACCTTCTTGTATCCATTGATTATTATGGCTTGCATAAGATGGTATTACTATGGTCACTGTTTTAACAGCATGTGTAAGCATAGGAAATGATAATCATGTGGTATTAATGGTTTAATACAACAGTACTTCTATTTTGGTTGATTTTTTCCGAATTGCCTGACAAGAATAATGTGTTTTCATATATTTTTTTCTGTTTCAGTTTCAATGATTATGATTTGCCTGAATAAGTGCTGTTTAATTACACCTTTCACCCAGTATTTTCCAATGATCTTTAATCCAAACTTCTCTTTCAACATAGCAGTTTTTCAAAGCAGTGTTTAAATCTAACTCAATTTTTTTCCTTAGCAAATTAGTGTCAGCTTTATGTGATTTTTTTACACAAATATTGTCTCAGCTAGGGATTTACAAGTAATAATCAAAGGCATACTGTGCTGATATAGAAGAGCTATGTACAAAGTTTCTTGAATATTTGCAGTTCTTTCATTTCATAATTTTTTTTTTAACATTTGCACAGTCTTTTCGGCAATGCCATTTGATTCCAGATAGTATGAGAGCATGGAGTTATGTCTAATGCCCCATTCTTTACGAAATCCCTTGAATCTATTGGTTGTAAAACTAGTGTCATTATCTGACACCAATGTATTGGGGAAAACATGGGAAGCACATATTTCTTTATTTTTTTCAATTGTTTTCCTCACTAATGGTGTTTTTCATGAGCCTATACTCAGTGCATATTGAGTGTGTTGACTACCACCAAGAAAATATACCCACGGAATAATCCAGTGATTCTGATTTAGTGAACAATGGTCATACCCTATTTTTTTTATTAAAATGTTTGTGGGCACTTAGAATTTACCACAAGTTTTGATGAAATATTCAATTCATTTATTGATGCTAGATCACCATACATAACTATGGATGACTGCTTTAGCTTATACTACAGCAAGATGATCTTGGTAAATGACTTATAAATCTTAACAATAATCTTTGCTTGATAGTAACACTAGATCATTTACTAGCATGCAGCCTTTGTTTAGAGATAGTTTTCCATTGCCGTTCTATCTAGAAGTAGTTAGAGTAATGGCTAGACCAACCTCTGATAATTTATTTGATTAGCAATTTATACCCTTTATAAGCTTTTGTCCAACCTGTTACATTGTTGCTATCAATTATTCCAGTATTCCAGCCATACATAAAGTTAATGTTTATTTTATTTTTTTTGGTTCAGACATAATCGGATCATTTTAAAAAAAATATCCCATAATCCTTCTCTAGTGATATATTCATAATCTGGATATTTTAATTTACATTTTTGATTATTTCTTTTGGAAAAGGTTAGTAAGCCCCACCCCCACCCTAAATTTAATACTCTTTCTAAATGGCTGGTAACACCACAGGTTATACACTGCTTTTTATTCCTTTGTATTTTCATGCCATGTAACCTTTCTTCCCACCGCAATAACAAATTAACTCATGAATTATTTTTAACAGACTCATTTTTACTATTTCTATTACTGTCATTATTATTACCAAAATTTCAAAATTAATTTGGTTAGTCCAATATAATTTCATGGGCTAATTTCATTTTAATCACCTCCTCATAAAATCCCTAGAGGTCAACAACTGCAGTCTAGTCTCCCATTTATGTAATATATAGGGTATATGAGCACAGACTTTCACACAACCCACCACTCACCACACTATGTCATATCACTGATACACTTGAACACATATATGTCAAAAAGATAAATAATCACCAATATACGTATTTCATGCTAAAACAGCAATCATTATCATTTTCACACATATATGCAATAAGTGCTCAGATATATATTAAGATAGCCAATCTGCATACTTTAATGGACAGGCTTCAATCCACTCCACTCTCTAACTCTTCAACCAACCATCCAATTGAAAATCTGATGATGGAATTCCCCTAAACTAATTGTTTGAGCACAGTACCCTTGAGAGCATCTCCATATTTATAACTTTTAGCAAGCCCTCATAATAGTAGCTTTTCCCTCTTATCTTTCTATTTATTTCTGAAATATACCTGTGCTATGTGTTTTGAAGACTGTGGAATAAGCTATTCACTACTGTGTTGTATGGTAATTTCTCTGGGTCCTCATGATTACATAGCTGATTAGTGATTTAGATTACATTTTTCCAGTATAACATAGAAAAGTGGAACTTTTAATGGAGTCATTAGAAGTTCTAAAGTTTTTCTATCCACTTAAGAAAAATTGACCAATCAAAAATCTTTTATATATTAAACTCATTTATTGTCACTTCCTGACACAGATGCCATTTTGTTAACCTAATCTCAAATGTAGCAACTAGATAAAAACATGGCATAATTATCTTAGATTCATTTATCAGCTAACTTCTCTTTAGGCTGATTAGCTGAGCCAGTTTTTAGCTGTGGGTTGAATCTTGTCATTGACTACTACAGTTCCAAATTATGATTCAAATTCTACTCTCCGACTGCACCAGTTTTCTGCTGTATACTGCGACCATAAGTACCACACTCATGCTAAAGATGAACCGACAAGCAGAAATAAATATTGCACAAACAATTTGCCTAATTAATAATGTGCTAATCGTGAAGCATTGTTAGCCGAGAGTTCAGCGCAGCCATCTTGCAAGCAAGCAGTTGGTTGCAGATGGTTGTTGTGGGTTCGCCTCCTGGACGATGCTATGACATATGATATATATATATGTTCATTTGTCCAGCAAGATAACAATATAAAAAGTAATATGAAAAAAAAACACATATAGGCATCTAAAGATTTACAAAATAATAATAAAACTGATGTGATCTGTAATAGTCATTAGATCTATTATTGGAACTTTTAATGAAGGAAATTCATTGCCCTCTTGTATATTGAAATTTCAGTCTGGCAATTGTTCTTAGTTTTCAGCATAGTGCAGCTACCACGATGCGAGTGTATGTGTGTGTATTTATTTTCTTCTTAAGTTGTGTGTTATCCTGTTCCAGATCATTCTTAGATAGCAACACTATAGTCTTATTAATTACTTTTACTTACCATGGAAATTTCTAGATTCAGATTAATCTAACTGATAAAAATTACCAAAATCACACTTTTCTTTATTTTTGCCGTAATATCCTATAAATACAATTTATCCAAACCACTTCAAACACTTTTTAGCAAAACTCTTTATTTGTGCACATACATACACCTACATTTTTTTACTGACCTGCAGTCTTCTTAGAGCAAGTCTATTTTGATCTTTTAAAAAAACGTTTAAAATAGATTCGCTCTGAAGAAGACTGCAGGTCAGTCGAAATGTAGGTGTATGTATATATACAAATAAAGAGTTCTGCTAAAAAGTGTTTGAAGCAGTTTGGATAAATTGTATAAATCTAACTGCTTACAGAGGTATTTCCATTTTTGGAGCAGGAACAATTTCTTTTAATTTTAATTAGTTTACTTGATCTCTAAATATTTAGTTCTTTAGAATTGAATTAGATATTTTTTACTAATGAAAATATTTAATCACAAACTTATCTTATCTGAATATTTTGCTTAACTAATAAAATATATATATCGTTTCGTTACATTATTTAACGCACGTCAATACTATTTAGTTCGCGTACTATATTCTTTATTTGTTTATAAACTCAGCACTATAAGAGCACAGGAAAATCCATGATTTGCATTACTGACTTTTTTAATATTAAAAATGTGTAGTCAAGGGTTGGTGGCCTAGTGGTTAGCATAGCTGCTTTCCAAGCAGCTGTCCCGGTTCTACTTCCCGGCCAACGCATTTGACCTATGGAAAAGAAAAAAAGGTGTAAATAACAGAAAGTGATGTTTAAAAAACTAAGAGTTGTGAAAATAATTTTTTAGAATACATATTTGATCGCAAACATTTTTTAAAAAGGTACTTTTAAAGATTAACTAATGAAAGTGTTCTATAAAAGTGAGTACTAGTAATATTTGCTAATATATATGTATGTTAGGCTCATTGCTGAAAAGCAAATTATGATTAGTAACATCATCATCATTGTCAACCATTATTAATTCTCTGCAGGATGAAGGTCTCTCCAAGTTCAATCCATCTTCTCCGATCTTTAAACTCTCTTCTCCACATCACAAGAAGATACTATGTTAAAGCAGTAATGTTTAGTCATCATTGGTGGTAATCGGTATTGCTCGCCTCTTCTGTAATATAATAATATATTCAGACACCTAAATTAAAAAGCTACATTATAAACTTCAATGAGCATTTTATATCATTAATTGATGTTATCTGTTACGTTTTGAAATGAATGCTAATTCATGTTGATATCAATATTTTTGCAATCTCCAATGATAGTTTTGCTATTTCATTTTATTTTGAAGATCAATCTCATCTATCTTCGTTATATATTTTTCCATGTGCTTTGTTTGTTATTACTCTTTATTTAATGTAATTTTTTTTTAATATTAAAAATATAATTATTGCGATTAACAAGTAAAATGCTCAATACAATTCATACTCAAAGAAGTATATATTTATTAGTTATTATCTTAACCACTAAACATCACATGATCACTATCTCTTATACTAGCACATAATTGTTATTAAACAAGGAAAAACTCTCCATACAGTAGTGCCACCCTGTAGTGGCATCCATTGATTACTCTGGTTGGCACAGGGTGGCACTACTGTATGGAGAGTTTTGCCTTGTTTATTATCTTAACACAACTTTACAATTATGTATAATATATAACTAATAATAAACACATAAGCTATTGATAAATGAGTATGGAAAGCTATAATATATAATAATAACAATAAGCCATTCATAAATGAATATGGGAAGCTATAATATATAATAATAACAATAAGCCATTCATAAATGAGTATGGAAAACTATAATATATAATAACAATAAGCCATTCATAAATGAGTATGGCAAGCAACTTACAAAAAAAGAGGAACAAAAAATAAAGGCAAAATAGAGAAAATATGTTCAAGAAATGAATATTGTGATGTCTATACAAACCAGTCTGTGAAATGCAAATACATACACATATAGAACATCCTGGTTCAGTTTTGATCATTGACTTTTAATTTCTTCAACAGGACATCTTTTTTTCTGATATATTTCAATACAATATTCAATAATAACTCTCCAAAGTATTTTATTTTTTGCCATATCTTCCTAATGGAACAATTCACATTGCACCATCTTTAGAATGTTGAGATCACCATTATAACATAAATGGGGTCTACCTCTCCCATTAAAACTATGCTCAAGTTCACCATAAAACAGACTCTCAGGTCTTGTGAAACAGCAATGCCCAATAACAGACTCCACATTCGATTTTAAAATCTCATTATGGCAAGCATACACAATCCTCCACCCCAATCTTACATCCCATAATCAACACACTTTACTATAACAATCAGAAACAGGTAACCAACTTGAAGAGATGGAGTCAAGAGTTCAAATACCTAGATTTCCTTGTCAAGTACAATGTTAACAGACTACCTACAACTCACTTCCTCTTTTATAAATGAGGATACAAAAACATTGACCCAACTTGCAGCATATGCATGAATGGCAATGAGACATTGAATCACCTCTTCTCACAGTATATTGGACTCAGAGTGATCCGAGAAATCATACTCTCCAACACCAAGATAGATTCAAAAGTGATCTTATCTCTGAAGTACAGTATCAATACAAAAACATATCCAATTATACACATCAATTTTTTTTTAAACTACGCCATTTGGGCTGCACATTGCAAATTAATCATGAAATGTCTACAACCTTTTATAACACAAGTTTTTTAAAAACAATGATAAAAAAATCCAGAAGAGAGATCAGCTCCTGGCATCATTGAAAACATTTGAAGACACCTGGGCATTATACAATATGCCAAACTAACAATAAAAAGAAAAGGGAAAGCAATTGACTAACAAATGTGTGAAGGTTTTAATATTCACGTTATCTTGCATTTATAATTCAACAACATACACACAACAGATCTCCAAATAGAAACAACAAGATAGCCAAAACAACATTGTAAATCTATTATGCTTGGTTTGATATCACTGTATACTTAGAAATAATAAAATATTATTGAAGCATAAAAACCTCTTTAAGATAGCCATACATTGTTTATTTACTTTATATGTCAGTCCAAAGAAGGTGTGACTTTTTACAATTGTGGAACCAATAGTATCTCACATCCAACATTGGTTTTATTATCTTGACACTGTATTTTTAATGTTTTATGAAGCATCCTTAAATGAAATTTTTCTATGCCTTTACATCACACTGTTGGGTGTCCAAGTAATTATTTTACATTGTAATTTTATCTGAACTTTATATGTGGAAGTGAAACTCTATTTACAGCTAACTCAGTGGCAGTAGTTATTTTTTTGTGGTTTAATACTCTATTGTACTAAAAGCAGTCCATTGGAGTTTTACTGTACCTCAATATCTAAGTCCACCTTTCTACTTATAAAATTATCAAGGCACATTTCTACTTATAAAACTATCAAGGCATCTAAACTGGTTTACATTCTCAAGTTGATATCCATCCAAACTAAAAATTGCTGAGGATTTTTCTTTCATTAATGGCTTTCAAAGAATGGAGCTTTTTGAACATTAATTAGTAAGTCTTTATTTGTTGTTGCACAGTACATCCTGTAAAGTACCTTTTGAACTGTAAAAAGCGATATAATTATCAGCATTTTTAAAATCCAAAATCCAATTAGTTCTTTATTTTCACTTTTAACTGATTTAAATTAAAAATTCCACCATCAAACCTGTATTGTATCTTAATCTTTATTTGATTAAACTACCTATAAACAATTTCAAAGACCAATTGAAAACAATGTTTTGAGCAGGAGCACGTTCTTATTTAACACCGCTTTCTATTTCGAATACAGATTTTCCATCTGTAGTAATAATAATTACTCTCATTCTATCTTGCAGAAACTTCATAGTATAAATAAATTCAGGTGGACAACCAGTTAGCTTCAAATAATGTCATAGATATGTCCTATTAACTTAATTAAACTTAATTACATATCTTGACCACATCAATAAAAACCAATTTATGAATCACTTTTTTATACCTGACACTTTATCCTATTACCTGGCAACATAAAACATGCCTATAGTCCTTCCTCAGTACCTAAAATTGCATTGGGGTTTCTAATAATCATTCAGCTATGACTAAAGGCAAGCCATTAAAAAGTACCTTTGCTATAGCAGACACTTATACTCCATATAACTGAAAGCAATCATTTAAAATTCTTGAAAGTACTTTTGCTATAGTAGATACTTATATTCCACAATAATTCCTACAACATTGTCTATTTTCTTTGTTTTTAAATATCGAAGCAATAAAATCATTCTTAAGTTCAAGTGGCACATCTTCACAGGCCCATATATTTCTAAAAAAATTCCAATATTTTTAAAGCTAACATTTTACCACAGTGTTTTTTTTTCCATATGTCATAGCATCAGCCGGAGACGAACCCACAACCGTCTGCAACCAACTACTTGCTTGCAAGGCGGCTGCGATGACCTCTCGGCTAACAATGCTTGACATTTTTTTTAACTTTTCCAGATATTTTATCGACTAGCAGCAGAGCCTGATTACAGGACTACTAGTAAAATAAAACAATTTTATGGTCAGTTACTATGGATGTGTGTTAGGCTGTCAAGCAGCAAATGGCCGTGGGAAGTTTAATGCAGTTATGAAGTATCAAATTTATGAGCTAAAAATCCTGACATAATCCTCAGATAATCAAATTTAAAAACAAGTTGGATCAAGTAAATGGAACTGTTGCACTCATTGACCACTTGGATGTTTCAATAACATGATCCTCTAAATTTAACTATAATGACATATAGCTTCTGCTAGTTAAGTTGGTTATTTGTGTAAAAATGATAAAAGCTTAATATCTAAACAACTTTCTTTAAAATGATAAATACTTATTTAAGTTTACTGCAAATTTCTTTTTCATTTTTCGATAATTCTACAGAAACTTATCAACTCCTCGAGAAAAAAAATATTTAGAAAACTTGTGGAGTAGATTGAAGCCTGTCCATTAAAGTATGAAGATTGGCTATCTTAATATATATCTGAGCACTTATATCATATATGTGTAGAGATGGTAATCTGGACCAACTGATGATTGCTGGTTTAGCATGAAATACGTATATTGGTGATTATTTATCTTTTCAACATATATGCGTTCAAGTGTATCAGTGTTATAAGATTGTGTGGAGAGTGGTGAGTCATGTGAAAGTCTGTCCTCATATACTCTATATATTACATATATATACACAGGTATATAATAAACTTGTGTATTTCTGTTATTGCATAGTAGAGACGTCTGTCCATCCCTTGTATATGTATTAAATGGATTATGTCCTGTACATGAGGGGTCAGATTGATCTTAGGTCAACATGGGTGTGACAAGAATCTCGGTATCAGGGTGGCCTTTGAGCATTCCATCATCAGATTTTCAATTGGATGGACGGTTGAAGAGTTGGAGTGTAAAGTGGATTGGGGCCTGTCCATTGGAGTATGAGGATTGGCTATCTTAATATATATCTGAGCACTTGTGGCATATGTGTGTGGAGATGGTAATCTGGACCAACTGATGATTGCTGGTTTAGCATGAAATACGTATATTGGTGATTATTTATCTTTTCAACATATATGCGTTCAAGTGTATCAGTGTTATGAGATAGTGTGGAGAGTGGTGGGTCGTGTAAAAGTCTGTGCTCATACACCCTATATATGAGAGAGAAAGAATATTTATGATGGATACTATTTAAATCGCTGAATTTAGAACGTGATTATTAGTTCTTCATTTCAAAATTATGGCAGCTCTTTCAATCTTCTGTATAATCTATTCATGTTTTTTTGACTTTTAACGTTATTTTAAACATTATAAATTTTGTTTAAGAGTTAGAGATTATATATATAAAAATTTAGATAAAAGAAAACTATCCTTCCATCCTTGCACTCCATATCAATAAATGTTTTTAAAAAATTGGTGGTCATCCATTGTTAAACCTACTATTAAATAAATCAATATACATTTTCGGTGCTTGAAAAGAGCACAATGGAATTTAAAAGCAAGATTTTAAAATCAACTTATTACTAAATCGTGCTCTTTTTCTAGTACTAACAAGGTGGAAGGTTAGTTTTCTTCCATCTAAATTACATATAATAATTATATATATATAATTATAAAGATTTGAACTCAAACTTTCAAACTCCCACAGTTTCCATATTATACAACCGATACACATAACCACATACATGTTAAAAAGTTAAATGATCTCCAATTTATGTATTTCGTGCTGAAATAGCACTCGTCCGTTGATCAAGATCATCTCCCACACACACATATATACATATAATCACGATCTCAGTTTATATTAAGATAATATACTTGTATTTAAATATTATACATATAAATGTATATCGCATGAATTTAAAGATGTTGTAATATAGTGATGACATATTTGTCTTCTATGCTTACAACTTTAGTCAAATCTGGGTTTGTTAAAATTTGAAAATACTTAAAAATTTTCTCTCAAACAACTTTCTTATAGTCAAACTAGCTGCCCATTCAGTATTGGTCAGTAATTGAGTATCTAACTATTTTTAACTAGTGAAAACTCCCATCTAGCCATTTGCATACCCTAAAAGTAATACCTTCTTCCCAATTCTTTTGCAAAATTTCTGAGACACTTTTAAAGACTGTTTTAGATTTGATTTTTATAGTATATATAACCACCACCACCACCCTCCCCAACGAGAAAGCAATAAGACTGTTCATGGGTGTTTATAATTGTAATCTCGTTTATTTTAACATCTCATAATACGAATATTTATATCATAATTTTTTAATAACTAATTAAAATAAATTGGATTTTCATTTTTTTTAAATCTAAAATAATAATTTACTATTTAAAGAAATGGATTAGAAAATGGAGATTTTTTAAAAAAGAATTTCCTTTGACTTTATTTTAAATAATTTAGCTATAAAATTATTTAGTTAATATTAATATCAGGACATATCACAGGCTAGTACATTTTATCAAAACTTTTATTTTAAAATGTTATTATTTACAACTTCTGTGTTAATATGGATTTGAACACAGACTTTCAAGCTTTCTTCAGCTATTCACTCGATCTTATATAATCAATATACATGACCACACACATCTGAAAAAGCTAAATAGTCTCCAATATACATATTTCATGCTGAGACAGCACTCATCACTCGGTCCAGATCATCATCTATTCACATATATAATCAGTGCTTGGTTTATATTAAAATAGCAAATCTTCAAACTTTAATGAACAAGCTTCAATCTACTCCATTCTCCAACTCTTCAGCCATCCATACCATTGAAAATTTGACAATGGAATGCCCCAATCCTTCGTTGATGCCAATATTTTTGTCATTCCAATGTTGAAATTTGATTTGGAAGGCATTTGATATTACTTTTATATAACTTATGTTATCTTTCATTATTTAGCTCCATTGCATTGTATTTATTTTGGTTAAACCCAAAACCACAATGAGCCATCCATATAGCCCTTAATACATAAACTAAAAACATAGAATTATGATACTCAAAATTATTGTTTTAGCACAGATGTAGTTTAATGATATAAAAACTTTTCAAAAAGATCAAGACAGCAATATTTCTTATTTGAACTTAGGTTTTAAATAGAAGACACAGGAGTATGTCTCTTTTTGAGCATTTGACATAAGACATTTGAATTTTAAGATTAACAAAATCTTAATAGGAATATCTTAATGCAAAAGAATAAAAATATATGTGGCATATATTGTGGAAAAGCATTCAAAGATTTAAAAAATGTAATACAGAGAGTTTACCAATAGCTCAAACAAGCTCTTAATTGATAAGTGTGGTAAAAGAAAATATTTAAAATTTCTATCTGAAATACTCTTATCCCCAGACCAATTGGTTTCAAGCTTATGGTTCACTAAGAGCCATAAACTTGAAAACAATTGGTCTAGGGATAAGAGTATTTCGGATAGAGATTTTAAATATTTTCTCTTACCATACTTATCAATTAAGAGCTTGTTTGAGCTATTGGTACCCTGTATTACAATTTTGTAAATACAAGCTTATAAATAAAAGCAATGTCACATTATATATGACTTGCTTTATTGATAAAGATTTCAAAATAGGTAACACAACTACGTAACATTAAATTATATTGCTTAAATTTTTAACACTTAATTCATTAATTAGATCACTATATAAAACTGCATATTGTCTCAAAAAGAGTGATTTGGAAAAAAAATGGCACAAACAAAAATCATTGGTTAAACTAGATTTAGACTATAAATTTGATGATATGAGATTTGGAAATTAGGAATAGCAAGTTTGGATAAATTCATCCAGCAGTCCAACAAAATGTATAACTGGTGAAGATAGAATACATTATATTTGCTCTTGCTTCCTAATAAACTTTATAAGATGAACATTCTTGTGTAATGAAGCTTATTGATTACTGAAATATTTAGTTGAGGATAAAAACATTTTAACTTTATAGAAAAGTTTAACAAATTCCTCCAGTTTTAGAAAAGTTTTGAAAGATTTCTTTTCCTACCGGCCACATTGCCACAGAGAAAATTTGGAAACTTTATCACAGATTCTATTTTTCTGTGGAAATTGATTAAATATATTAAAATAACTGTTACATTTAGGTATCTTACTTATCAAAAAAATATCACTAATAAAGAAGATTACGTTCCCTAAACTATAAGATTTAAATTCGAGATATGTCTTATTTTAGTATCTTAATGGTGAATCAAGGTATGAGACAAGTAGTATACAGATATCAATGGTTCATTAGTGAACACTTCTTAGATAACAATGAATGTAGATTCTTATATAGGTTTTAAATAAATTGTAAGACTATATTAATTGTAAAATTAAATTACATAATTTCTGACAGCCAATATCGTACTAGTGTTAAGATCTAGGTCTGCATTGAACATTATATACATATATAAACCAAATGACTGGGTTATATACTTTATTCAGGCTATATTAGAGTTACTATTTCCCATTGCACATTTTCAATCTGTCAAAAATGTCATCCAAATCACTGGGGATATAACAGAGTTTTGCATAGACACATATTTATTCTGTTACCAGGGTATAATTAAATGGGATAACTCTACCATAGCTTTGCTATATCAGATCTGTTATAAATGGCAACCTAACTTTAACGGTGATAATAAAGGTTATTTTAACATTTATTATCACCCTTAAAGTTAGGTTGCCATTTATAACAGATCTGATATAACAAATCTATGGTAGAGTGATCCCAAAATGATGATGAAATAGTCTTTATTATCACCCTTAACGTTAGGTTGCTATTTATAACAGATCTGATATAACAAAGCTATATAGAATGATCCCATTTAATTATACCCTGCAAATTGCAGATACATTTGTAACAGAATAAATATGTGTGTGTGTGCAAACCTCTGTTATATCCCCAATGATTTGGATGGCATTTGTAACAGATTAAAAATGTGCAATGGGAAATAATAACTCTAATATAGCTTGAATAGAATATGTAGTCCAGTCATTTGGTCACCCTATGTAACTGAATAAAAATGAGCCTGAAGTTAGACATCATTTATAATTGAATAAAATATAAATCAAAGGAAAATAATCCTAATTTTATCATGCCTGTAAATAATAGCCTCATAATAGAATGAATATAATAAACTGAGCTAAATGAATACCAATCAATAAATAATCATTCGGTACTTAATATAACCCTTTGTCTAATCACATATCCAACTGTTAACTATACCAAAACAGTGATGATAATTTTTATTGTAGCATCAAGAATTCAAACAGCATTTAGAATAAATGGAAAACAAACAAAATCATCATTTCAGATAATCTAAATATAATCCTTACTAAGATAGATTAAAATAAAGCAAACAAATCAAATATCATTGTCCCAAAACATCGGTATATGCTTAAGATATATTTCTCCTATAATCAAATGAAAATAATGATAAATCGTTCAACAACCAAGTTCTAGTATACCTAACGAACCAAATATTGCTTATAATAAATATATATTTTTTCTGAATGACCTATCTATTGCTATGGATATGGATGTAAATAATACCATTGTATCTATAAATAATGGAGTCTCAACTTAGGGCATAAATTAGCTAATCTTACCTTCAAAACAAATAATGACTGTTAATAAATTTTAGAAATGCAACTTATTTTATGTATTATAACTTTCTTAATCTACTTAACCAAGGAGTGGGCAAATAGCAGCCCACAGGCTACATGCAGCCCACTAAGAGTTTTTATGCGGGCCACCAAGACAATCAGAAAAATCTGCCTTGAACTGAGATTTCCTTCCTGTGCACGACCAAGGATTCGCCTCGTATTTTCCATTAGGACGGCCACACCAATACACATGTGCAGTGTATATACGATGTGTAGTTCTTTTCCAGTTGATCTGGCTAATTTCAATTTTGTCTTTGCATTAGCAAATATATATATATTTCCAACTTTAGTGAAACCATGAATCCTCTGAAAAAATGTAAAATCGATGATGAATGGCATGTGTTTAATGAAGAATGGACAAACAAATATTTATTTGGTAATACAGGGAATAAAGCTGTATGTTTATTGTGTCATGAAAAAAAGATGCGGCCCTCCTCTAACCTTTGCTTCCACAAAGTGTCCCCCGATGCAGCCCTCCGCTAACCTCTGTGGCCCCGAAACAAAACAATTGCTCACCCCTGACTTAACCTATTGTTTTTGTGAACAATACTTTGTGTTCATAAAAAAAATATGGCTTTTTAATTTCAGAAAAAAAAAGAGTAAAACTAAAAAAAAAATCAAACATGAGTAGCATATTATTATATCAATACATGAATTACAAATGTATCTATATTTGTATCATGTTAATCTTTTAATTTTTGCAACAAATTTTTTTCTGAGATTTCTATATCTTAATTGATTTAGATGTCCATTATATTTTATGTCTTTACACACATTGCAAGAGTGAATTTTAATTATTCTACTCAACTGTGCCATATATTGTAAGATTAAGTAGTCAATAAATACTAGATGGCAATGCAATTTTATATAAATCTATACACATAAATGGAAAAATGTGAGTGTTTCAGTCTGCAAGTTGTGTAAGGAAGGCATAGAAAATATTAGGCATCTGTTAATTGAAAGTAAATGTTTGCAAGTAGAAAGGGCACAAATAATAAAGCTGTGGGAAAATAAATATAAACAAGAAATTATATAGAAGGTGGGTTTTTGATTCTTATGCTGGGTTTGGAAAAAGATAAGAGGGTTTATATATAAAGGTCATGGAGTTGACAAAGATTATGTTGTGGAAATGGGATGGAGCAGGATAGAGAAGAATATGGAAAAACCTTAGTGTGGAGAGTGGAAAGGAAAGGTAAAGTAGCTAACAGGTTTCTCTGGGAGGTAGCTGAGAGATTCC
Organism: Epiperipatus broadwayi; assembly: GCA_028023455.1. NCBI lineage: Eukaryota > Metazoa > Onychophora > Udeonychophora > Euonychophora > Peripatidae > Epiperipatus > Epiperipatus broadwayi. The sequence goes on along the minus strand of JAQFVV010006208.1, from coordinate 8,648,993 downwards.
TGACTCCGATAAAGGAAAAGTCACAGTGCATCTCCTCATCATCATACATCCAGTATTATCTAAATTAAAATTTCAGAATTTCATCACTATACTAAGTATTTCAGTTATCAATTTAATGGTATAACTTTATTCACCGATTAAATAATTAATATGAAAAGAGATAGAGAGAAAAAAGCATATCAATTAATCAAAGAATAAAAATTAGGAAAAAAAAACATATCCAAACTAAAGATTAACATAAAAATTGACAGTAAGCATCCATGTACAAAGAGGAATGAAAAATATTTTAGGAAAGAATCTATACTAGTTGCAAAAGGATTTGGCATTAAAGTAGAACTAAAGTACCTTGAAGAAAAAAACTTTGAATAAAAAAAATCTAGAAACTTGAAAAATCATGGAGATAGATCAAAATCTTTTGAAAAAAATAATGATAATTTAATAATAATAAAAAAAGTCCAGATTGGGAAACCAAATGTTATATATAAGATACTTGAAGTAAAATTATTTGAATTTTATTAACCATTCAACTTATTATTTATTTGAACAAAAGTTTATGGTGCATATGTATATAATTATTGTATATATTCCAGGTTCAAACTTGTCTACTGTTATATAAATATGCATCCTGTTGAAAGTTTTAACTTTACAATATATAATATCTGAATAAATATAAGTGCTGTGTTTTAGATTGTAACAAACTGTAGAAAATAATCCTTTTCTCACAAGTGCTGTTAAACAGTGGTGTTTAATCTGAAAGGATATTCTCACCCCAGTGACAAGATAGAGACTGTAAGGAAATAAGAGTGGCCATCTTATTTTCAAACTCAAATGTAATTATAAGAGTCAATCTTAAGTGTCTAGAAGTGAGAGTAAGAGTTTATAAATAAGACAACTGCCCATATTTCTTTAAAATCTTCATCTTGTGACAGGGGTGAGAGTATTCTTGCAGATTGAACATTCTGTTTAATGGTGCTTGTGAGGAAAGGATGATTACTTTCTATAGTTTCTTGCATTACAATATAAATATTCATTGTGCATGTTGATATCCATGGGATGGCTTGGGGATTTCAGAAACAGGAAAGCAGTTTCTTCAAATATTTGTTTCTTTCTATTCATTATGCCGCAATATTTTAGACCAATATTCTTCTATATTTTCCTATAGTTGGTCAATCTTTGTAACTTTATCTCCGATTCATATTTTCATAGACTTAACTAACCATCTGCTGCAGTTTATGTACATTTTACTATATTATTTTTTGTTTCACCATAAATATTTCTACAATGGTTTGTGCTATAATATGCCTCTACTCATATAGGGAATTACTCCTGTTTATCATAAACAAATTATTTCTTAATTTTCTTAGTATACTCAACGTACGTATTTATTATCAAATTAATATTACTTTTAAAAATGTGTTTTTCTTTTTTAGATATATATGAGTCTATTTATAATATAGAAAGTATAAATTTAATGAATTTACGTGAGAGAAATTTAAAATTAAACTTTCTTTTAACCATATAAAAATATCTACTTAATTAAAATTCCGAAATATGAGATTTAATTAATTAAAGAAAATATTTAAGAAAAACTGATAGCAAAAATTATTCACAGCATGAGGCCGAACTGTCTCACTATATATGTTTAACTACAAACGTAATATGTAGTAAATTAAGATATAAAATTATATTAGAAAAGAATCGCTACTTAAACGTTAGTCCGGGCACGCGGTTAATGACGGAGTTTGCCGAAAGGGGGAAAGATGTTTTTGCAGAAGTCAGAAATACATGGGTTATTTACCTTTTTAAAGTCTTTTTTTAAATTAATATATGTGTCCATAATTTTTTTTTCGTTCACTTTTTCTCTTTAATTATTTTAAATTGATTGTAAAAAAAAAAAAAAAATAGGGTACTTGGTGTCCGGAGCAAAACTTCAAGTACCAAAAATCTAATATTAAAGTATCTCTTTTTCTATATATGGAGTAAAACTAGCCATGATAATAAAATTAGAATCAGTAATTATTAATTATGTAACATCTTAATTATTGTAGGAAAAAAACTGATCAATCTTATACCTTCTTTCCCATTTTTAAAAGATTAAATTCGTAGTAAAACCATCAATTATCATGGTTTTAATTATAAATTTATTAAACGCACATTGATTACGTAAGCTTGTGGTTAAAACACCTGTAGAGGTCCCTACTATCGCATTTTATACGCATATTATCGAGGTTATAGCCTCAGTAAATATTAATTATCATGGTTTATTTATTAATTCTTAGTCATTTTTTGACTTAGCTTCAAAAAACATTAGTAAAAATTGTTAGTTGTTATTATTTGTTGGTAATGAAAGAATTTTATTTAGTCTGGTTCTACTTTCAAGTTGACGATACATGCGCTCTGTGGGAGAAGTCCTGTTAATGATAGCAATAATTCATTCCTTTCATACAAAATGGGGTAAATGTTTTGTTTTTCTGAAACAAGCACAAGTAATAATAATTTGTTAGTGACAAACCTAAAAAAATTGTAATTCTAAATATATACTATATAGATAATTTTTTAAACAATAACTTACTTGAAAATGTAAAGTACATATTATAATTGTCATTGACAATATATATTATTGTTCATACGAACATAAGGGTATGGACATCAATGAATATATGTTGTGCTTATGCTATCCAATAGTATTGTTATGAGAATTTATTTCAGATTTAGGTTATTCTTTGATTGCTTTATTAACATTTTCTTTATGTCTATATAGAAGACATTCTGTGTGCATAGAAATAAATAATACAATGTTTTCCTGAAGATTTGTGATGATGGTATTTTAACTGTTTTTAATATATTGGACTGAATGTCATTAGAAAAATTACACTTTATTTAAATTTTCCATTTGCATTCAACTGTTACTAATAGCATACAGGTTAGTATATGCACTATGTTTGGAAAGGTATTATTCTCCTCCCTTTTCAGGTGTGGCTAGCATAACCAGTAACACTGTCAGCATGGGAATCGAATCTGTACCCTTAGATTCTTGAATATTGAATTTTAAGGTCAATGCTCTAACCAACTGAGCCATCCTGCCAAAGACAGTATTCTAAAGAAATCAGATTTAATGTCATATGTAATAAAATGTAGCAGGAGTTAAACTTAAAATACTAACTACATAAAAAAAACATTAAATTGTAGACATTTTATGGCAAGCCTTCCATAGCCTAATATCAAAATAAGTTTTACTTATATCTTTATATTAACACACAACTTTCAATAGAAAATGTATTACTTAATTTGTACATATGTATATATGCATTAATATTACTAATGAGATGACCACTATCTGCTGTTTAAGCCCATCTAGCAAAACTTAATTTTTTCAGGTCATGAATTTTTAGGATTTTTTGTTCTCACATAACCAGCCCTATTATAGCCCACCTAATTAGTGATAAAGTTTTGATAAATCAATAAGACTATGATTATTATTTAATAATAAAAAATTAACTCCATGTTAATTTATGTTACTTAGATTAATTCTATGTTGACATTATATATAAAAAAAACAATTGCCATATGATGCAGCTTCCATTACTGACAGGAGATGTCATACCTTTAATTATTGAGATTGTGGTTTGCTTTACTTTAATTTAAATCTACATTTATTTATGATATTAAGTTATGGCAACCATAGATTTTATCAGATTATATCAACTCATTATCCATTTAGTAATTGGTGTAAGATAGATAGATAGATAGATAGATAGATAGATAGATAGATAGATAGATAGATAGATAGGTAGGTAGGTAGGTAGGTAGGTAGATAGGTAGGTAGGTAGGTAGGTAGGTAGGTAGGTAGGTAGGTAGGTAGGTAGGTAGGTAGGTAGGTAGGTAGGTAGGTAGGTAGGTAGGTAGGTAGGTAGGTAGGTAGGTAGGTAGGTAGGTAGGTAGGTAGGTAGGTAGGTAGGTAGGTAGGTAGGTAGGTAGGTAGGTAGGTAGGTAGGTAGGTAGGTAGGTAGGTAGGTAGGTAGGTAGGTAGGTAGGTAGGTAGGTAGGTAGGTAGGTAGGTAGGTAGGTAGGTAGGTAGGTGGTAGGTAGGTAGGTAGGTAGGTAGGTAGGTAGGTAGGTAGGTAGGTAGGTAGGTAGGTAGGTAGGTAGGTAGGTAGGTAGGTAGGTAGGTAGGTAGGTAGGTAGGTAGGTAGGTAGGTAGGTAGGTAGGTAGGTAGGTAGGTAGGTAGGTAGGTAGGTAGGTAGGTAGGTAGGTAGGTAGGTAGGTAGGTAGGTAGGTAGGTAGGTAGGTAGGTAGGTAGGTAGGTAGGTAGGTAGGTAGGTAGGTAGGTAGGTAGGTAGGTAGGTAGGTAGGTGGGTGGGTAGGTAGGTAGGTAGGTAGGTAGGTAGGTAGGTGGGTGGGTGGATGGATGGATGGACGGATGGACGGATGGGCGGGCGGGCGGAGGGATGGACAGATTATGGATGCATGGATGGGTGGGTGGATGGGTGGATAAATGGATGGATGGATGGACAGACAGACAGATAGATGGCTGGACAGCCAAACATACAGACAGATAGATATAGATGGGTGGGTGGGCAGACAGACAGACAGATAGATAGATACTCATTCTGAATACGTTCTGGAATAATTAATGAAAAACTATATATCAGTGGCTCATAAATCTTTTCAATAAATATTTTAAAATACTTATTGCATCATCATCTTCTTTATTGGATCATCATTTATCTGAATAAATGTTATTTTTATTACTAGTTTTGGTTTATGCTTTGTTAGCTTATCACTTATACATAAATAAATGTAGACTTGTGCATGAAAAAAATAAAACAACCCCTGAATATACACTCTAGGGTGTGTTTTGAAACAAAAATTAATACTAGACAGTGTCTTATTTTCAGAGAAACATGGTATTAGACAGTAAATGGCAATGTAGCTATTTATTAAATAGAGAGAATAAAAGTTGGTCAGATGAGTATAATGCATTTAAAATATAATCTAACCTTTATCTCTATTGGAGAAAGCATCATGCTCGTATATATTTTGAATCCGTGGTTTATCTCTAACTAACTTAATTAACATTACTTTCTTGATTGAAAACTTCATACTATATTGCCTATGATTTACAATCATTTGTAAGACTTATTATAGTAACCATATATAAAAGAATATTAAAACTTTCTTGTGTTTTGTTAACTGATTGCTTTCAGTTTTTTTCCAAAGGCAGACAGTTTTATTTATCTATGGACATAAATCTTTATCCATTTGTTAGAATAGCTCAGTTGGTTAGAGGATTGACTTAAAAAATGTAATACATTCAACTCCTGTCCTAATAGTATTACTGGTCAAGACAGCAATAGCTGAAGAAGAGCAGAGAATAATACCTCTTGAAACATTAAAACAGGTAAAACTCTCCATACCGTAGTGCCACTCAGTGCAAGCCAGAGTAATCAATGGATGCCAGAAGGCTTGTGCATAAAATACCTATCTAGTGCCTACTCATCCAATATCCTCAGACTAGTTTCTGGCTTGTGGCCTTCGTCAGTGAGGCACAACTGTATGGAGAGTTTTGTCTGTTTTAATAACAGTTATGAGCAAGCATTAGAAATGGTGATCATGTGATGTTTAGTGATTTATTAACTTTTAGTTTACTCTTATTATTACTAATAGTTGTTTGTATTTGAAAAGATTTAAATAAAGGCTAATGTTTTCTAAACATACAACATTCAATGATAGATGGTGGAAATAGTCCAACATATCACATCTAAAATATTATCATCACAAATCTTCAGGCAGTTTTTATCCATATATTTTTCTTATTCGGCAGTCAATGTTTTTTCTTGCTTTTCAGTTCTATAATTATTAATTTTCTCAATATGGTACTTTCTGCAGAACTGTTTTTGAAACATAAAATAAAATATTCAACTTGTATATTCTAACCTTGTCTTGTGCATCCTCACTTCCAGATAATATATGATATGAAATAAAATAGGTTCTAGCTCAGTTAATAATTAATAAATAAAATATTCAGCATTAAAATTAAAATGTTTCACTAGCTCAAATTTAAAATACGAATAAGGTTCAGTTTATAAAAATAAATTAAATAAATATTTAATATTTTCATGAGACTTGAAGTGAAAATACAGGTGACAAGATAGATTACATTGAGCCAATATCCCACAGGATACTACCTCAATGGCATAAAAACACTATTCCCCTTATTACTATTTTAAATAACAAACTCATAGTATTCTTACGACTTTAATAACTTCTACTCACTAAGACTAAACTAATAATTAAATCTTAATCTTCTATATAATAATAATCTAGCTCAAATAAAATAATCTCAGGTTCATAAAGTTTATTCTAAGTTAATTTAAAAATACGATAGTAAAATATGAGAAGGGATTTTATGTCATAATCTACTACACTGAAACTAATAATAATAAATAATAATAATAATATTCTTCATTGTTTAACTACTACTGAATATCTTTTCTTTTTGTTATATTTTTATTACCATAATAAAATAATAAAATAATTTTATATAATCCTTTACCTTCATGTAATAATATAATAAATACGTGGTAGCATATGATAATCTGATAAACAAAGGATGTGTGGCAACTGATAGCATATAATTCAGTATACTATTGTGATAACTGATTTATGACCAATAAAATAATGTAAAATTATAATTATTTAATTAAAAGAATACCAATAAAATATTTAAATTCTTAAATATAACTCTCTATTTATCTTTTTGTGCAAAATTATATTTTTGTTTCAATTGTTATGAATATATCGTGATTTCATGCAGTGAAGTGGAGAAATAAACAATCAAGACACAAAAATTTTGAAAAACAAATTTTAACAAAGTTTATTAACAACAAATAAAATAAACAATTTATGTACACTATTTACAATGGATATCCTTATTTTAATCTTACATTTTTATCTACTAAGTTATATAAAAAATAGTTTATAGTTTAGTTATATCTTTATTTATACTTCAAGACAAAATTTAAAAAATGTTACCATTTGGTTTCTCATTATGGTTAACTTATTATAAATATATTTACTTATTAGCAAAATATTTCATCCTTAATATTATTAAACTATCTTATTTTTTTAAAAAAAAAATTCATAGGAAAACATTCTACAGAAAAAACAAAATTAACTTTATAATGAGTATGGATTTCTCAAAATATTAAAAAAATTTTCATCTTGCAAAGTCAAAGATGTTACATAAAATATTCATCCAAAATTCAGTACTAGATTTTAGTATTTTATCACACGATGTTTACTAATTGTAATATATTCTTATTTAGCCTTACTTTAGTATGATGTAAGTGTAATAATCAATATATTCCTGTTATTCAATAAACAAAAATATACTATGCATATTATTTATATAATTTACTTTGTACTATTGTATTTTAAAAATATGCAATACTTATTTTTCTTCAAAAAAAATAAAGCATTCAAAAATAATCAACATTCTAAAGAAAATATCTTATTTAGATACTCTATTTTAAAAATTTATATTTCATTTCCGAAAATAAATTCAAAATATATTCTATGATTCTTTCCTTTCCTTAGGATACTTTGGCCCTTCAATTTTAAGTTATAAATTCTATTCCTTCTAAGCAAATAAACCAATCTTATACAAAACGATAGCATAACCTAAGTTCTAAATTATTTATCATTTCTTTCAAAATATCTTACTGAACGATGCAGTTACATGAAATAAAGATAGCGAAACAGATGTATAGGATTTAAGGAAGAAAGCTAGCGTATCACTCTTAATATATCTCAAAAAAATCATGGCACAGTGCAAAGAGGTATGACCTTTACCTGTCTAATATCCTCTAGTACATAAAAGATGTTAAAGCTATTTCTTCAGCTTTATTAAAACATCAAATATTTAAAGACATATAAAACACTGTCCAAATAAAATGTGTATCAGTCATAGAGCTTTGTTAACTATGCTGATAACCACATAAAGACTAAATATTATTTCTATTCCCTATCATATCCTATTTTTTTAAAAAATACGTCATCTTGGTTTCCTGCTAACTATAGTACTTCCAAGCCACTATCTCAACATTATTTCTCAAGATTTTTCTACATCTTACATCGATAAATAACTATCTGCATTTACAAAACAATAAATAAAATTCATTGATAATTAAACAATCTTACTGTTCCACAAGAAAAGTTTGACTACTTCATCATTCTGTATGTTTAATCATATACAATCTAACTAGACAATATTTGAATATCCTAACATGAAAATTTTAAAAGAATCACATAATTATTTGTTATTATGTTGGATTATATCACTAATATATATAAAAAAAAATAATCATCGTATGCATATTTTCAAATCAATCCTATCTCATAATGTTTTTTTTAAAATGTTGTATGAAAATGCATTACATATAATTAAAACTTTTACACTTCATTCATAGATGATCTAAAGAAAACAAAAATATACATTATAAATTATTAATAGTTATTATTATTACCAAATAACCCTTTTTATCTGGTCATCATTTTTAGTAGGCTTCTTCCATCCACTGGATATAGAAAAACATTGCATACATAAACGAAAAGACACATCCATACGTTTTATTTAAAAATATTCTTATCTAAATTATTAGATTATATTATAAATTTTATGTTATTAACAAAATGTTTTATGTTTTCCTAATCTTATAAATAGAAAAATTTACATTTAACTAAGTTAGTAAAATAAAAATTTAAAACTATAATTACGTCTTCACTTGACCATAGTTCATGATAAAATCCAAAAATATTTATTATTTTCTCTAGAGTTTTAAAATGTTCTCCTCCAAGCGCGTTAAAGTTTAAAAATAAAAATAATTATTAATCCATTTAGTAAAATTTATAGAAAATAATTCTGGGTCTTTACTGTTCAGAATGAAAATTATTAAACTGTAATATTAAAGAATTATTCCCACGAAGTTTATTCAATATTCTCTGATGCATCACTCTGTTCAATTTAACTTAAGTTATCCGGTAAAATTTTACACAATATTTGTATTTTCATGGATCCATCCTTTATTTATCTACTATATGTTCATTTTTTTTATATAGGTTTTATTTCTTAATAAGTTCTTTTTACTTCTTGTAAAATATATATTTAAAAATAAAATGTTTTCCTTCAAAAAGGACTAAACATTCTATTTCTTTCATTATATTTTATGATAACTCATACGATATAAATATCTTATTCTTTTTTTAAAAAAAACTCCTGGATAAGCTTATAAATAATGTGTCACAAATTTTTTTAAACGGCAAATAGTATTCTGTTTAAGCTTCCAGCATAATGTCTGTATTATTTTTATATGAGTTAGAATAATCCTCCGGTTGAGCATAGATATCCATTTTCATTGCAAAGTTTAGGTTAAATTTCAGATAAAATAATCCTGGCAAGTAACTTTTAAAAATTAGAAAATCATTTTCACGAAGTTCCCAAATATATTATTTTTTAAACTTTCTTTTGCAAAACACTTCAAAATTATCAATTAGTTTTTTGCAGATAAAGTTATAAGAAAGTACTAAAAAAATTGACTAAAATAAAAATTTAAAAATACTATCTCTTTGATAGCTATAATTTACCTTTCTCTGGTTTCAATACATTATTAATCTCCCCCTATACCAACGTGCAATTCATATTTATAGTCTGTAAGAATACCTCATTTGATTGGTTGATTCTTACTTTAACTTGAGAACAAATTTACATATTTTCAGTTTATAGCAGAATCAAGTTTCAAAAAATAAAATTTTTTATGACGTAATAAAATTTAAAAAATATTATTTAAAATTCCTTCTAAATCAATTATTGTTTCACTAAAATTACTTAAATACTTTTAAAATAATTTTAATAACCTATTTCATTTTTTTAATATTCAATTTATCTTGTTTTTATTTAAATAAAATATTTAATTTTTATTATAACTGTATTCGTCTTTATGATACTATTTAAAACATGTTATACGATAGTTAACTTAATGTTTAATACTATTTACTTTTATGATAGGCAATAATTCCATCCAATTCTATACTGCAATTTCAAAATATTTTAAACTTTATTATTAATTCAAACAAGCGTGTGTGAGAAAGTATGTAATTACAAGTCACATGATTAATAACTTTGACAGACGATTTTTAATCTATTTCTCTGCCTAGACTAATCAAATTGATACACTTATTATATTATATAAAATAATTATAAAATTTGGAAGAACAATTTAGAAAATATAGAATTAAATACAATTCTCATCATCATAAAGTTTATTTTTAAAATGTACGATATTAATTTTGACTATGAAATATGATTATAAATTTAAACATAGCATTTATTAACTATAAGTTTTAAACTATTAAAATCGAACTTTTTTTTTTAAATATACTTTTAATATTTATAGCTGTTTTATTTAATATGGCCAGCTTTTACAACCATATGCAACAATATTTAAAGCTTTACTTAACTACTTTTAAATGATTCTCTATAATTTTATACATTAAGTATTTTCTTTAGCTTCAAATTATACTTTATAACATAATTGACAAACTATAATTAATAAATCAAAAGAACATATTCTAAAATTTAAATTTTTTAGTAATTCACTGTTATGAACTATTACAGACCTATAGAAAAGGGCACAATATATACAGTACTATACTGTATTACAATACAGTATTAAAACTTTCTTGTACCCCCCCCCCCCCCCGTTTTAATTTAAAAGTCTTTTGGGTGCTGGCCAATTTTTCTTATCTATTGATAATAGTTCTGTCATTGTTTGTACGTTTATCTTATTCAACAATCTAGATTATTATCTTTTTATGAAAAATCCTTTTAATCACATCCTAATTAACAGAAATTTTTTTTTAAAAAAGATAAGTGTCATGAGATTAACATAAATTATTTTTTCATTAAATATTAATGAATAAAGATTTCATGCAAACTGAAACATAGGTGTTCAAGCTAATGGATAAATATATTTAGCTATTGAATTTAATAAAAAAAATTCTTAATTAACTTTTAACAACTTTTTTTTTAAAAAAAAAAGAGGGAGGGGATTGATTTTAACATTGGCTGGGAGCAAAAAGAAAATAATTTTATTTGATTCGAATAAAAATTTTTTATTTAATTCGAATAAAATATGTTATCTTTAGGCTTTTGGAAAAAATAATATTCCCTAAAAGTATTTTTTTTTTTTTGGTTAACAGATTAAAAAAAAAATTGCAATAAAATATTTACTTGTTTACTTTTTAATATATAGGGTATATGAGCACAGACTTTCACACGATCCATTACTTACCACATATATGTCGAAAAGATAAATAAACACCAATAGACGTATTTCATGCTAAACCAGCAATCATCAGTTGGTCCAGATTACCATCTCTACACATATATGCTATAAGTGCTCAGATATATATTAAGATAGCCAATCTTCATACTTTAATGGACAGGCTTCAATCCACTCCACATTCCAACTCTTCAACCATCCATCCAATTGAAAATCTGATGATGGAACGCTCAAAGGCCATCCTGAGGCCAAGATTCTTGTCACACCAATGTTGACCTAAAGTCAATCTGACCCCTCATGTACAGAACATAATCCATTTAATACATATACAAGGGATGGGCAGACATCTCTACTATGTAATAACTGAAACACAGGCTTATTATATACCTGTGTCTATATATGTAATATATAGGGTATATGAGCACAGACTTTCACACGACCCACTACTTACCACATATATGTCGAAAAGATAAATAAACACCAATAGACATATTTCATGCTAAACCACCAATCATCAGTTTGGTCCAGATTATCATCTCTACACATATATGCAATAAGTGCTCAGATATATATTAAGATAGCCAATCTTCATACTTTAATGGACAGGCTTCAATCCACTCCACACTCCAACTCTTCAACCATCCATTCAATTGAAAATCTGATGATGGAATGCTCAAAGGCCATCCTGAGGCCGGGATTTTTAATAATTAGATAAATGTGCATATAAATATTTGAATACTGCAACTTAAATGTGAATTCTCTTTAAATAGAGATAAATACTTTTAAACCAGAAATATTTCTACAATAGGTCAGCTTTTGCCAGCCTATAAAATTACAAAAATACCCTTTAAATTTTCACCACAGTCTTTATTATTATAGCATTAAATTAATTATTATTTTTATTTATTTAATCTTGAATACACCCTTAAAAACATTAACACACATTTTCAAATAAAAGTAAAGAAAAAATACATTTAAGTAAATCTCTGAAATTAATCAATATAATTGAAATGAGTGTAATGTTTATTATTTTGACTTTTGCAGATTTATTTTTTTAAAAAAATAACTTTAAAAAAAAAAAGCTGAAATAAAAATATTTATTTCTAAATCAACTGATATAAAATTTGTAGCATGATCTTTTTTTTGAGAGGATATTGTTAAACTTTTATATCCCATGTGATTTAGTATGTTGATAAAGTCAAAAGCTAAATACCTGTGAATTACAGCTCAATTATGACTGAATTTTATGTAACCTTCTTATTGGCAAATCATTTAGTCATTTTTGTATAACAAACTTTTATTTAATGTTTTGCTTTAATCAAAAATGTATTTATGTTAACTTTTTCCTTTAATGCATGATTATAAATAGCTGTGGTACAGAATATGAATATATTTTTTAACAAATGAAAATAAGTACTACAAATATCGCAAGAGATCCTTTCACAGCGTGAGATATGTAAGAATTGAGAATTGTGCTGACTTATGTATCATATGTTTTGGACGTATGCACTTCATCTATGCTAAAAATTGTTTATGTAAGTTTGATTTGTTACATTTGTTTAAGTATGGAAAGTTTGTAACATGAAAATATATTTTAAAATTATTTTAGATTCAGCACCTCTAATCAGAATTTATAATACACCCACATAATTATATATATTATAACAGTGCATAGCAAGCTACAAGCATCAAACACAAGTATCAAATGTAACAATAATAAATAATGGCATTTTTATTGATTTTAAGCACACAGTAGATAATGGGTTAAATTTTATTCCAGTAATTGTGAGGGCAATCAAAACTGTAAAGTGTAAAAGGGAGTAGTAAATAAAGCATTGGGTAACAGTAGTACATTTGGCAATGCAATAAGAAAGAGTAGTTATTAGGTTTCTTGATGTTTAAGTGCTTGGAAATGCTGAATAAGAGAAGCTTAACAGTGAAACAGATTTAATACATCCTTAACATGATTTCAGTATCTTTGTCATGATATCATAATCATAATTATGAATGAATAAATTATGGGCTGAAGGTGTAATATAATGTATCATGTAAATTGTATGCAAATAAGCTTGCATGCCCCACTTTTTATAAAGGGGAAGCAGAATTGTTTTTTATTTATAGTAAAAAGCATTGTTGGCGATATGCCAAGCCTCCTTTGTCTTACTGTTCTTTTCTATACATACAATGACGCCGGCTGCAATAGGTTCAAAGGTATGACCAAGTTAGATCATTTCTAAAGATAATTAATTAAAAAATAACTCATTCAAATTGAAAACATATTTAAACTGAAAATGATTATTTTTTTAAAAAATATTTTATCTTAATAACTTTATAACTCTAACCTGAATGATTTGCAATCTATTCTGCAAGCAAAATTATTAATTCTGCTAGTTAATATTGCTGTCAAAACAGCAAAGATGTTGAATTATAACTAGATCTTTACAAAAATAGAAGCAATCATGAAGAAATTACTTTATTTTCATCATATGTGATGATTTAATTGATCAAAAAATGTAAAATATTCAGAAAAGTTGAAGATGAAAGGAAAATAAAATAGCAGCTACAAGTTAGGTAAACTGAATTAATCATAATAATGAATGATCTATTGACAAACATAAAACACTAAGCAGATAGTAAGTCATTTAGAAAAAATGATATTCATATAAATACTAGATGCTAATGTTAATTTGATGACACCTAGTGTTAGTAAGAAAAACTATTGACACAGATACACTTCCTGTAGAACATTTCAGAATTTCCTTTTTAATCAAAGCCAAAAATTCCCACAACGAATCAACACCACTGACAGTAAATATACAATTATGCTCATTAGTTCAAACAAATGTTTAAAAAAATATTAGACTTTTATATTAAATGGCCATTTTTTTCTATGGAAATTCAAAGCAACACACCATTTTAAAATTATATAGTTTTTATATGCAAGAATCATCTTTATTTATGTTTACTTACTCTCATAAATTGGCATGAGAGATCGACAGGTACTTCTCTTAATATTCTAAGCGATAGTCTTTTAAAGTCAGAGACAATAAGCAGAGTTCCATTACCGGTCTTTAGCAAATAATTGGTCTTCTCTGTATTCTTATTATGCCATTCAAGATAACAATTTGTGTATCAAAGTAAGTCAAACATTGTTAAAGCACAATAAAGCAATACTAGACATCATAGATTAGTATTATATATATAAAATGCACATATTTTTACAACATTCAGGTTAGAAGAATACATGCTGTATTTTGTATAATAAACCATTCAAACGCTTCTACAATTAGTTGTTATAATATCAAGTATTAAACAAAACATTACATGATTTTTTTCCTGCATACTTTTAATAAATTCAGTAATGAGAAATCCATCAATACCAAGTACTGACACTATATTCATTGCTCCAAACCAGTTTATGACTGCTGATCGGCTTTAATGAAGAGAAGAATTTGGGTTGATGGGTCTAAAAGCCAACTTTCCCTTTTTTACACAATCAAAGTTATAACTGAAATTCAGTAACAACTTTGAAATAAATTAGTTTTCTTTTATAGTTATATATGTCTAACAGCAGACTAATAATTTTATAGTTTAGTGAGCTCAGTTTTTACGTGAATTAGTTGCAATTCATTCTTTAGCAAATACAGTGTTGCCAAACAATGTATCATATTGTTTTCCTGAAGCTTTGTGATGATGGTGTTCTAGTTGTATTTTTATCTTGGACTATTTCCATCATCTAATATGTGTATTGAATGTCTTTAGAAAAAATTAATTTTATTTAAATATTCCAAATACATTCAACTGTTAGTAATAGCACATCAAAGCCAGCAACACCTGAAAAAGAGGGGAGAATAATACCTCTCGAAACATTGTGCAAATACTAACCTATTTGAAGTGCTATTACTAACAGTTGAGTGTATTTGGAATATTTAAATAAAGTTAAATTTTGCTAAACACATTCAATACATATATTAGATGATGGAAATAGTCCAATATAAAAATACAATGCATCATATGGCTTTTTATTTTTGTCTGAAATTAGAGCAGCAATCTACTCTATTGTTCTAAAGTCATATCTTATAATCCATATTCTCAAAATAGTTTCTGAATATTGATACCTTTATACGCTACAACAGGTATGCTAAATTTGAAACCTATCAATTAAATTATACTAATTTGCTATCTCTATATATATACTAAACAAATGCTGAAAATATTTATGAAAGACTGTGATATGAGTCAATTGACAAGTGCTGGTTCACTATGGAATGGCATGGTGGGGATCATTTATCTTTTCATATCTTTGATCATATATTTCAGTAATGTGTGATGAAATAGAAGTTTGAAATATATTTAATTATATTACATATAGAGCTCGCAAATAAGCTCTTAACAAGCTTTGCAGAATATCCCCAACCCAGACCAGTTTCTGCTACTGGCTTCCTTGATGAGATGTTAGGATATTCAAGCATTAGATTAAAAATACCAGGACAAGCCCAGCACTTTATCTAATGCTTGTATTTTAATATTACAAATTCTGCTTGTATACTGCCCATCTCTCTGTGTATTTAAATAGACATGGTCCTATACATGAGGGGTCAGAATGACATAAGGTTAACATGGGCATGACAATAATATTGGCCTTAACAAGAGATTTGGGCTTACCATTATCAGATTTTCAATGGTATGAATGGCTGAAGAATTGGAGGATGAAGTAGATTGAAGCCTGTCCATTAAAGTTTGGAGATGGCTTTTTAATATAAATCGAACACTGATTATATATATATGTGAAGATAATGATCTGGACCGACTGATGAGAGCTGGTTCAGCACAAAATATGTATATTGGAGATCATTTATCTTTTTCACATGTGTGTGGTCATGGGTATAGTATGAGGTAGACTGAATAGCTGAAGAAAGCTTGAAAGTATGAGTTCAAATCCCCTACAATTAATTACATATTGTATGAACTTAAGTTTAAGTATATCTAAAAATATAATGTGTATAAAGGCAAATTGTAACATGTGCTGTATGGATTACTTGGAAAAAGTATATGTTTCTCTAATGTGTCTTAGTGTGAGGTGCTGGTCTGAGATCTAGACTAATGGATGGTTGTGATAGGATTGAGCTAAAGATGAAAGATGCACTTATAAGAACAAAAAAAAATTGCAAATATGCTAATTATTTACGTATTTGACAATGTATATAATCTGGAAAATAAAATGCAATTAAAAACAAACGCCAGGATAAAAAGCTTTTTTTTTTTTGGAGACGGTCTAAAATGGGAGACAAATAATTCTTTAATATTGACTAGTGTTGATAATTCTATTGCAATTGCATAGTTTATTGACTCCTCAAAGTCTTAAGTAATAGATATTGTGATTAAGCTATTAAAAATATTTTGCTGTTTAATCACAATACTTATTACGCAGGACTTAGAAGAATCAATAAATTCAAGATTTATAAGAACTGTTTTATTCAATTTTAAATGCAAATTAGGGCAAAAGATTTTATTAACGCTTTTATTATCAAATATTATTGAGAATTATAAATATTTAATTGAAAATTATAAATGAAAAGTACACAAATAAAACAATCGTTTTACTAATGCAATTATATGTAATTTAAAAAAATAAAAAACAATGAACGCTTGATTTCAGACAAATTGTCTACAAGTTTTTTATTGGCAAAAAAAAAAAAAAATTCTGCTAAATTCAGATCACCATAATTCTTTTGCAGATAAAAAAACAGCAATTATATATTAAATGTAATACTTATATTTTAAATTTCATTAGATAAATAAAGGCACTAATATTTTCAAATATTTAAAAGTTTATTGGATATGGTTATACGACTGTGTCTGCGCGCATGATTATTTGTATATATATATAAGAAGTTCTCTGTGTGCAGGTGGAGAAAACTTGCTAATATGTCGCTATGATCCAAAGAATAACACTTGATTATCAAGAGGATAGTTTGCCATTGATTGCTAGTATTTTGATACAATTTATTTTATATCCTCAATACTTGGTACATAATTAAATTTAATAAGCCACATATCATTAAGATGTATCATGCTGCATATATATATAATCTTATAATTGAATATTTATAAATACAGTAATTAGATATATGTAAAGCATAACTTTAAGAATTTTATCCACTTAGGAGCGCTTTCGACTAACCTCATAGTCTTTGTCAACTAACACTTTGAAAGGCTAACCCCACAATTCTGTGATCTTAACATTTGTGGGAAGGTTAGCCTTTCAAAGTGTTAGTTGACAAACACTATGGGGATAGTCGAAAGTGCTCCTAAGTGGATAACATTTTTAAAGTTATACTTTACATATATCCAATTACTGTATTTATAAATATTTAATTATAAGATTACATATATTGATTTGGAGAAATACAGACATTGAATTATAATATTCCATATATATATAGTTATATGAATACACCACTGCGAAAATTGTTATTAACTAAAAAAGATCCTTTGATAATATTCACTCCTTATGTTCCTGCCATCACATTCATAAAGAGAGATTCATAAAATGTGTAAAACTTCACATATGCTTAATATGATAAGTTATAAAAGCAAAATTATAATAGTAAAAAAAAATCCAAGTCATATATCATGTGACTTAATTTAATAAGCTTGTAATACAAATCTAATATAATGAGGATGCTGTAAGCTCTAACAAGCTTTTCATTGCTTTAAAGGCTTTGGCAATGTTATATTGCTAAGGTTATTAATATATGGTGTAGCTGAAAATTATTCAGACCCATATAGCTATTTCAGTTGGATAGCAGGATTTAAAAACATATAGAAGTCCAAAAATTTCAGATTTTCTACTTAATAGTTAAGTACTCGATAAATGCATGGCTTAAATTGGTATTTTAGATCTAGTGCCTGAATATCCTAGAATCTCATTGATAAGAGCCATTAACTCGAAACCGGTTTGAGGATTGGGATAATTCTAGATAAAGATGTTAATTGTTTTCTTTTGCAGAATTTATCAAAAAGTTTGCTAGAGCTATTAGCTTGCTCATTATATTAAACAAAATTATATATATTTGTAACCCTGCTGAAAATTTAATTAAAGTTAAAAATTTTCAAAAAAAAAAACAACTAAAAATCAAGAACTTATTAATATCAATGAAAAGTTGATAAGATTAAATTCAATTAATCTGTAATTACAGGTAAAAAAAAACAGGCAAAACTCTGCATACAGTAGTGCCACTCAGTGCAAGCCAGAGTAATCAATGGATGCCAGAAGGTTTGTGCATAAAATCCCTATCTAACCTACTCATCCAATACCCCCAGACTAATTTCTAGCTTGTGGATTTTGTTCATAAGGAGCCTTGGATCTGAGAGCACTGCACCTAGATCTTAGGATCTAATGCAACCCTACAGCAGTCATCTTTTATCTCTATTTAACTACAAAAATAGAATAAAATTGAAAACACTATATTTTCAATCCAAGCTCATTTGTTTATATAGTCATATAGATCTAAACTCAGTTCAGTACTGATAAAAGTCACAAGCTGGAAACTAGTCTCCATTGCATACATATCAATTCTCCACTGAACCTGAGTGCTCATGTTCTGAGCGAAGAAAAGTGGAGATGTTACCAAAGGAGCAGCGATGATGATGCCAGAAGTAAAATATTAACATGTGATCTTTCTTAGAATGAAGTTGTGCCCTGAATATGGGATTCAGCAAATTGGTTCAAACAAACCCTTATGAATAAATGTTGACACCCTCTGGGATGGGATTTGGTGTAAGATTACCATAATCAAGGAACTTTATATAAGCATTTAAATAAGGGACAGAAGGTTTGATCATCATCATCAAGATCCATTTTTTATTATATTTAATTAATTGAAATACAAATGTCAATTAATTTTTGAATAAATTGACAAAATATCCCCCACACTTTAAACATTTTTACTTGAGGAGACTTATAATGTGCAACTTGACTAGAGCTAAGCAAGTTTATAACATTCCAATATAGGCTGATGGACTACTGACCACATCACGACTAATGATGAGCATACTGAAGGGTATTATTCCTGCTTAGGCAAATGGGTACAACTTATGCCTAGGGTGGCTAAAATATTTGTTAGTCTGGCAGGCTATAATATTGAAAATCCATAATGGCATTATTAGCAACCTAGGTTTGAACTTATACCCTTTAGTAGACATCTCATTAGCATCAAATCATAGCTTTGGGGTTCATGAAATTCATTTGCAATATTGCAGTACTCAACTAACTTGATGAAATACATAAATGAAAAGTGAATAAAGCAAAAAAATAGATATCTCCATATCCTCTCAAACAATGGGTGTTACAACCCTTGACAAGACATGTTATTAGATAATGTCAAACTTCATTATCTTTTTTTATTAATTAGATAGATACACACAAAAAGTATTCTTATCCCAGATGCCCAATTGAGATTTGAACTACATACTTGAATAGTAGTACACAATGGCAATTAAAACAGGCAAAACTCTCCATATAGTAGTGCCACTCAGTACAAGCCAGTGTAATCAATGGATGCCAGAAGACTTGTGCATAAAATCCCTATGTAGTGCCTACTCATCCAATATCCCCAGACTAGTTTCTAGCTTGTGGCTCTCATCAGTGAGAAGCTTTGGATCTGAGAGCACTGCACCTAGATCTTAGGATCTAATTAACCCCTCCAGCAGCCACCTTTTATCTCTACTTAACTACAAAACTATGAGTCTACAATTGAAAACACAATAATATTTTCAATCTAAGCCACAAGCCAGAAAGTAGTCTGGTGATATTGGATGAGTAGGCACTAGATGGGGATTTTATGTGCAAGCCTTCTGGCATCCATTGATTACTCTGGTTGGCACTGAGTGGCACTACTGTATGGAGAGTTTTGCCTGTTTTAATAACAGTCATGTGCTAGCATAAGAAATAGTGATCATGTGATGTTTAGTGGCATAATGCCAATACCAATATATGTATCCAATTCCTCATTTAGGAATTAGATAAGACATTAAAAAGAAATACAATATAAATATGCACTTTATCTAGGTAAATAGACAATGTTTAGAGTAGGTAAATTAGTATAAATAAATATTGATGCAGATTAATGGTCAAACAACCAAGAAAAAAATATATAACAATAAAAATAATAACTCTTCCTTCAGTTTTATTTATCTTTTGCTGGGAAAAAGTAGTTACATAAAAAATAAACCAACACTTTAATCATTCTGACTTGTAACAATCCTTGCGATTATTTTGTTTCCCATTTTGTCAATGAAGCTATACAAGTTTTAATCCACTTATTACTCCTATACATTTTCTTGGCTGGATTGAAAATGAATTGATTCTTTTTAAAAGTTGCAGAAGTTACATAGTTGCAAAATAAAGCACACTGTACTTCATATAAATAGTTGGTGTATTTTTCCATTAGTTGGTTACGTGATTGATTCAAGAGTATGATATTGTTTGGTTGCATAGTTATCAGTAATCTCTTCTTTTCTTGAGTAAGGCACACATAGATAATCACATAAGATAGAGTTGGGATAAAACAATCATGCTTTCTTTATGCAACAACATTTTCCACTTAAATGATGGATAACATTACATCTTCCTTCATGGAGCAGCTATGGAGACCAAGAAATGGATCACAGGAGGTTTTAGCAAGACAATCTGATAAAAATTAAATCATATATGTATGAAGCCATTACTGATTTAATCAATCGTCTTCAACCTTTTCACACCTGCAGACCGGTAAAAATAAGGATAAGGTTTCGCGGGCTGACAGAAGTCTATAGATAAATTTTCTTAAAGATGTAAACTGCTTAGATGAGCATAATTCTTATAACTGATCAAAACAACAATGTTAAATATACAAGATGAAATTATATACTGTATATATATATATGGAATTTGTATAATAAAAAACTTTTTTTTTTTAATTTTGAATTTGTTTAGAAAAGTAATAAAAAATTTTAATTCTGCCTCCCCCCCCCCTCATAAACATCTGTGATAACTAAAAAACAAATTAATTTATGTATGATTGATTAGATTTTGTTTTCGTTCTGTTTCTTTTTTTTTAATTGGGTAAAAATGAGATGAAAAAATAAATAAAAATTGTTTATATTAATTAAAAGTTTAAACCACCGCAGCCCCGCAGAAAACTTCTGTGGCCCGGTACCAGTCCGCCGACCAAGGGTTGAAGACCACTGATTTAAATAATAATGTAATCTTATAATATTCTTCAAATTTTTTGCATACTTTATCTGATAATGGCCTTCACAATAAATCTTTTTAGCACACTCTTTCTGCCAGCAAAATATATTCTGATATAAATTAAATAACTTGACCACCTCCATCTAAACTTTATCTCAATCTCATCTCAATATTGTGTTTATCAAAAAACAATTTAGTTAACCAGCCCTACAAATGTTATCAATGGCCAGGTTTTTGAAATATGGGAAAGAAAACGTATGATGATTCATAATTGGAAATAAAAAAGAAAACAGAAAAAATAAGAAAAATATTATTATTTTTCAGTAATATAAATTCATTTCAGAATATTGCATTTATATAAATGTACCATGGAGTTAATAATTTTACTTTGTTTCGAGTCAGTCCCTTTTTCTGTAATTAGTTAATAAAATCCTTTTTTTAAAAATTTGTTTTATATACATAAATATATTCTCTTGATTTTTTTTTTTTTAAAGTGTCATAGCATCGGCCGGGACGCGAACCCGCAACCCGGGCAACTGTCTGCAAGTGCAAGGCAGTCGCGCTGACCTCTCGACCACCAATGCAAGACTTATTCTCTTGATTTATTTTAAGTATTTGCTAGGTGGTATGATTTATATGTGGTAACTAATTAGTTGTATGCACATATGACAATGATTTAATATATATACTAGTCTATAGTTTAGGTGGTTTAGAAATGGGCAAATAATTATCTTTTACTATTAGTGATATAATGGGTTGTGTACAGAGGCAGTATTTTATTCATGTTATAATGACAGTTTATAATTTGCTGGTTTGTTTCAAATGAAAAGTAGAACCAGTAATTTGTAATGAAATAAAAAGATCATTTAATAGTTTTAAATGGCCATTGAATAGCTTACTATAGGACAAAGATTTCTTCCATATCTCTCACTATAGAGAAGCAAGAAAAAAATAAATATCACTTAAGAAGCTTTCCAATTGTCAAGTGGCAATCATTTGGGTACTTTTCCATATTATTTTGTCCTATTACTAAAATAACTAAATACCCACCAACTAATACTGAATGGACACTCATCACCTATAGGTTGTTTACTTGAATTTTTTTTAACCCTAATTAGAATCTGAATTTTTTATTCAAGTTTTATCTGATTCAGATATACAATGAGATTATAAACATAACAATTTGCATACTGTATCACAAGCACTTAGAACCACATAAATTGTGTAATCTTTAATAACAAGATATTCATTTGGCATACAATACTAATGGTTATCTAGCTTGCCTTGAATTAGTGATATAAAAAATTATTGTATTACATGAAAATTGTTCAGTTAGTTCATTATATTAAATAAATAATGTCTTAATGAACATGCCACAAGACTTTATATATTGTAACCGTATGGTTGGGCTCGATTATATCAAACCTTATTTAAGTAATCAGATCTGAAATTTTTTTAATTTTAATCAATAACAATTGCAAAATATTAAAATCAGTGAATTACATCAATGGTATGTTGTAGTGGTTGCTAGATTGTACCTTTAAAATTCAGTAAATTATATCCTTAAATATTCTGAGTATGATAAAAACTTAGACTGTTCAAGATATACTAGAAAATATGCTTGAGTGTAGAAGAGATTTCATACCCATTGTATGCTTTCAATATTGTAAAATGATAATTTAATAGTATTATTATTAATTTGGGAGTATAAAAATGTTTGGTATTTTATTATTATTGAATAATAATTGGAATGATTAAATTTATAAGTCTTTTAAATAAATAATTGTAAAAAATCCTTAGGCATATTTTTATTGTGGTTTAAATTAATATTGAATAGTCTGAGTTATTATCAAGAATGAATGTAGATGGAGTACTACTAAGGATATGCACACTGTGCTGTCATTGGTCTATTTTTAATTGTACCACAATTCAATGTAAAAAAAGAATAAATAACTTAAAAGAGTTTGTAGAGGGGACTATCAAGAACAAAAAATCAAAGCAAAGACTTCTACATCTAAAACCTACAAAATTAAAAAAAGAAAGAAAGAGATGAAAAAGTTATAACACTGGGATTGAATTGAACAACATTAAAAGATATTGTATTTTTAAAACCATGGAATAAGAAATTTTAACTCCTTGTATACATTTTCTTTACTTCTCCATTGGTTGAAAATTGCTCGAGTTCATACTGGTAAATAAAAAATGAAAGCCATTTTGGAAACTAATTGTTTTACAAGATGGAACTTCAGACTTGGGACAGGATAAGAAATTGTAAGCATGAACTTTTATTTCATCTATTTTAGTTAGTGTACATATTTAAAAATTATGCATGATTTATTCAGAATGGCAAGAAAAAGAAAAAAAATTTTTCTGTGTGCTCTTTATAAATAAAGAAGAAAAATATATTTTGCTTTGGAATTATAATCTTAATAACCATATGATTAAAAATAATTTGAACAAAACTTTTAAAAATTTAAATCAAACAAAATAAAAACTCACTTCTAAATGTTATAATGTTTAATCAATTTATAAAATGGGGAACTTAATTTATATTTTAAAAAAAAAAAAAAAAATACTGTCCGCCAAATTTTTTTTAAAAATTCTACCGCGCTTCGCCATTAGAAATGAAAATTGAAATATGTATATGATGCTAATAAATGCAAAAAGAAAATGTTTAACTCATAGTTATTGGATATATTTCATGTAAATCCTTATAGAAAAAAAAATTTCCGTTACAATTGGTTTTCTTTTTTTTATAAGAAAGATATAAAATATTTTCTTTGCATAATATACCCTGGGGAAGTGGAGAAAGGGCGCGTGTTCTCGCGAAGGCAATCGGAGGTGTGAAATAAGCTGTGTAAGATTAATTTATTAGTGTCTATCATATTTAATATTCTGGGTATTATGTTTGTTTGGTTAGAGTTGTTGGTGAGAAATTTGACATTGAAGTTGTGATATTATTGAAAGATTGAATTATGGATTGTAAAATTATGTGGATTAGGGTAATGATAGATTATCAAATTGTAGAAGATGTAGTTGTGGTATTTTTGTGGAAATAATATTTTTGATTTGTGATAATGGTATTGTATTATTAGAAATAGATAGTTTAAATTTTAAGTTATAAATATAGTTTAAATTTTAATTTAAATAATTTAAATAATTATTTTAATTAAATATAATTATTTAATTTTTAAAATGTAAATATTTTTTTATTTTTATAAATTTTAATTAATTGTAATATATAGTATATAGAAGATTTTGAATAATAATTATTTATATTTGAAAAAGAAGTATGTTAAATAAAAATAATAGCCATTCACTATATTATGTAAGAAAATAAATGAACAAATATCTACTTTTGATAGCTGGGGAATGTGGGAATGGCTAATAATTTTAAATGTAAACAAGAACACTTTAAAATGGTTCAAAATACTAGAATCATTTTTGATTGTTTTATTAAATTACCGTGAATGAAAAAAAAAATCAAAATAATTTTGAGAAAGTTTTCTCTTTTTGTTAAAGTTGAAGATAAAACTTAAGTTGAAAGAAAAATTTATCTGCAGAAAAGATTAATAAACGCTATGGTATTATTATTCTATTGCTACAAAATTTTGAGTGTTTACTATGTTTTTCAGTATCAGGATCAAATAATAATAATAATATTAAAAGAATATATGGATGCATTACTCATAAAATGTTTTGCCCATGATGTCATTTTTCCTCGTCAGTCAGCTCATGATAAATAAACAAACTATTAACTAGGGGATAAAGTAAAATGTGATCAAATGTTTTTTATTACTCATGTTTATTATTATGGTATATTGTTTTTAATATGTTATTAAGGTATATATATATATATTTTAACATTGTAGTATAAATATATAATTGCATTGAAGACAGATTAATGCAAAGGTATATACATTTATTATATATATTTGTTATTTTACTGGTTGGTTTAAAATCTACTATTCTATCTAGTTTGTCTAGATATAAAGAGAGATACTCATCTCTTACATTTTTTGAAAATAACTTGATATTCTATTTAGGGGTAACAGACAGAATAACTTGTCAGAGGTATGGTATAATGACACAATCATCTTATTATATGGAGTATTCTATATAAGCATTTTATATTTATTAAATTTTGCCTATGAATTAGTATGTTCACTTTAGTTATAGAATGTATGCTATTCTTCATTGTCTGCCTGTGTATTTCTTGTTATATCAAAAACATTATTATTTTTAAAATAATTAATGGTCGTTTGACTTACAATGTTGGTTTGTTTAATACACTATTCATTTATGCATTGTAAAATGGGACATTTATCTTTTAACTTTTATTGTTAGAATTATTTTATCTTGCTATTGCATTGACAAGGATTCGTGATGATTTTTATCTGATAAGTATGTGCAACATATAATGGTGTTAAAGATTGTATCATTGATATTGTGCATGGGTAGATGGAGCACTCTCTCATTGCTTATTTCATGAGAGGATTATATTGTCATGGCTGATAAATAGTTAATGCTTAGTTAGCACAGTTAATCCCTCGAGAGGATTATATTCATGGCATGTATTGTTTATCAATCGATCATTTACTAAATATGTTATTTTTAGGTTTGTTTTTTAAGTAAGTTATATTGTTATTATTTTCAAATATATTATTTTTATATTTTTTTGCTTTGTCTTCATTTATGTTCCATCATCATTAATCAAATTTCTCATTGAACGTTTGAGACAATGTCCACACATTTTGTACCTAGAAAAAAGGTATTGGAATCGGCCATATTATTACACAACTATATAATGTTGTTTTGTAGAGCCTCTCTTTATTGTCTGATCCTTCATGATGTTATGTATTTATTTTTCACCATGTATGGTGAAGTTCTTGGTATTTTAAAATTATATAGCAATGATAGGATAAAGTTAGATTCACGGATACTTGTTTATCTATAGTGTCTGCCTCATTGTGAATAGTGTATGTATTATGCTGTAGTACCCTCATCAGTTTACGAGCAAACCAACCAAAACTTACTAGTAATTATAAAATTTCTATATAGCATAATAAGGGATACACATGTATAATGTCATTTTATTTTCTCAAGCAGTGATTTGCCAATGGATCAGTAAGACAAGTTCATAATTAGAATGATTATGTTGTGGACATAGGCAAGATTTGGTGTCATGTATACATTTGACTTCTGATGTCTGTCCCCACATTAATATAATAAATATCGAATAATAATAATTATTCTTTGTGCTGCATATAATAATTGGTCTTATCATATTCTGATATAAATAAAATAGCTATAGTGTAACATGCTGCTTTATAACATTACGTTTTAAATTTTAAAGTTTTCACTCATCCTAAATATTTGAATACACTTTTATTTGGTAATTTAAATGCTTATGTATGTTAAACAGAGTTTAACATTCCTTTTCTAGAATATAAAATAAGAGAAACATAGCTGATAATGATAGTGATAATGAAGGTATCACTGTACTGTACTATTTTATATATTATGCATGTATTCAATGGGATATACCTTGTTTTATATAATGTCTCTGTCTTGTTTCGTATAATATTTCTGAAAGATAGATAGTCATTTCTGATGTTTAAAGAAAATTAGTAAATAGTGTAAATAAATCTTGTTGTCTAAAAAGTTTATTTAGTTGTCTGTGGTCTTATTGCTAATCATCATCCACATTATTATTGTTGTTGCTATTGACACATTATCTTATTATTTTGAAGTCATCATCAATAAATATAGTATATTTAACTATATATTAGTATTGAAGCATTTTGTCTGCCTGACTAGGTCTCTGTTACACATATGAAATGCACGAGTTGATCAAGTTATGTAAAAAAGAAGAAAGTTTCATTTCTATTTCTAAAAAACATAACTATATTTCCTGATCAACTCTACCTAGTAATTGTTACGATTTACACTATCAACGAAATCAGGCTTGTTTCATTTTATTATTTAATTATTATTTATTTTCATCATCCATTTAGTCATCTACATCCTAATTTATTTATTACTTAATTCATAATTTTAATTTCATATTCATTCCATAGACCTAGTTATTAATTATTTATTGGTTTGATGGATATTAAGTTTATTTCATAATATTTTGTTTGTGGATTTTAAGGCTAGTTTAACTAGAAGTTATTATCTTCATGGAAACTTTGTGACCTTCTTTAGATTTATTATTTCATGCTAGCTTAGTTGGTTTTAAGAAATAATATCTTTAGTTTAACATTTCTTTTTATGCTTATATTCTTAATTATTCATGTAGTAAGGGTTACAATATCTATATTATAATCTGAAGAATGACCAAAGAATGTTGGAACAAAAGAAACCTTACAATCAAACCTACCACATTGATCACTGAAAACTATATTATATAATCTGCTATTGATAATTATCTTATAACTGATAAATAACCAATACATTGGGCAAGCCAAAAACTGACTATGTAACCTGTACTTCCTAGAATACTGTCCTGGCACAAATTCTGGAATCAAAGGTTACACAAACAGGTACCATAAAGCTATGGATTTTTTAAACACCGGAGTATGAGTCCGTATAGACAACATAATTAATTATAATTACTAATATACAAGGTTATTATATTAAATTAAATCACCTCAGATTTTATTTTTACTTTGCTTAAAATATAGATTCTTTTACAATTTTAAAATCTCATCTCAGGTTCTAAAATGTCTTTATCTCAGGGTTCAAATTCAAAATGCACATGGAACAAGAAAAATGCTAACAGTAATATACTTCAAACTCTTAAAATCTGATAGCTGTTATTCAAGCTATATATCAAAGATTTTATATTCTTCTCTTAGTTTTATCCTTAGCATTAGTATTTTTAAGGGTAGCAAAAGTGAAATTGCACAATAATAGCGTATTCAAATACTTAAATAATATATGGCTAGCAAACTATAACTATTTCACTTCTACTAATTATAAAAGACATAAATTTCATATCTTCTGATGCAAGTTTTAATAAGCAATAACACGGAATATGCAGTAGGGAATAAGGGTATATTTTCTACTACCAAATACATAATAAGTGCATTTAAAATAAAAAAATAGCATATTATTTATCTTCGAATAATGCAGGTAAAATGAACAAGAAGCAAAATGAATGAATAAACTTGAAAATAAATAAATTCTTATATGCAGGATGAAATGAGCAATAAGTAAAGCGAATAAATTTTATGTGACCAATGAAATGTACTTTTATAAAATAATAATGAAAACTTTATTAAAGTAGATTTTCTGAGTGACAAAGATAATAAAGCAATAATGTCATAATGGCAACGAAAGAGAAACGTATTTAACTACTAGCAAAAAAATATTTATTTATCACATTTAACTATTTCATCAAATTTTCAATAGGATGGACAGCTGAAGAGTTGGAAGGTGGAGTGGATTAAAGCATGTCCATTGAAGTATGAAGATTGGCTATCTTTATATAAATCTGAGCACTCGTTGTATATATGTGTAGAGATGATAATCTGGACCAACTGACAAGTGCTGGCTTAGCATGAAATATGTATATTGATGATTATTTATCTTTTAGATATATATGTGGTCAAGTGTATCAGTAGTATGAGATAGTGTGGAGAGTTGAGGGTCGTGTAAAAGTCTGAGCGCAAATATATTACATTGTTTGTACAGCTATATATATATAGCCTGTATGTTAGATATTAAATACGCATTTTAAAAATATTTTTTAATAATTTAATATATTATACTCACAAATATTAATAAATTTTACACATGAATGTACCTTTCATAAAACATTTCTGAAAATTTATAACAAATAATTACCATTACTCAAAAGTTCTCCCACTTATCTAATACAGTCTTTATTTCAAACTTTACCCATAGGGTAATAACAATACATCTATATACCTACATCTAGGCCACTAGTAAAATATTATATACTTTTCATGACCAAATCAAGATTGAAAAATCGGTGTGGAGATACTTGATAGGTTTTAAAAATTAGTGACAAATGTTATGCAAGATAAATAATACACTTATATAACACTAATAATACCTATGTTGAGTCGAAAAAGCAAATACGCTCAACACTTATAACATTTTAAGTTTAAAATTATAGCAAAGCTAATAATGAATTATAAGATAAACATGTCTTTAGTTATTTGCAATATAGAAATATACTAAAATACCCTTTAACATTGAAGTTCTATGGCAAAGTGGATAATGAAATACAAACAAATAAAATACGAATGGGCACCCAGTAACTATGTGCAGACAGTGCTGATAAATAAACAAGCCATACTCTCACTCATGACGGGGCTATATACATATAAAAAGCAATATAATATCCACTTAAATTTTCCTAAAGGAATACTACTAATAGTATAAGACCTGGAACTGATAATAATAATAATAAATAATTAAATAATTATACCTCTCACATGCACATGTAGAAAGCCTACAATACATTCATTCGGTATAATACTGTGAGTATACTGACAAAACTGCCATTACAGCATGATGACAACATTCAATTTATAAGCTACCTACACATACATTGACATTTATAATGCTTTTATTTATAAATATATATATGAAATATATAAAAAGACTGTTGTTCCTTGGGTACAATCAGCTTAAACAATAATCCAGAGAACTCCAGAATAATAGTAAAAATTAACTCTTAGAATAAACCTTTTATTGTATATTGTACCCAGTTTCATTTCTTAGACACTTAACATTCTAAACATATTTATAATATCATAAATAATATTAATAATGATAATATAATACATAAATTATAGGTACAAATAATTTTAAAAATACCAGAAAATATATATACGATAAATATCATCCTTCTTCAGATTAGAGATTAAAGTTATTTTCCTTTTATAAGGAAAATTATCTCTTTTATTCAAGACCTTTTAGTTATCTTCTTAAAATGATATGGCAATATTTAGTCTTTCATTAAGGTAGAAAAAGCACATATGAAGATTTGTAGCAGAAATTTTATTGAGAAAATATTTGCAATTAAATTTAACAGATTTGCAAATGACTAGAGTTGATAGTAGATATTTTGAATAATATATGGTTTCTTTATACCATATTTCTAATTGTAATATGAATTAGAGGAGAAATAAGCAGAAAGAGAATGTTAATTAACAGCTAGCTGTTCTTTATAGTTTCATATTATAAGTTGACATTTTAGTAATATTATATATGACAATGTAAGCTTAAATCATTTTCTTCATTTTTCCTAAATGTAAAGCAATATATTTAAAGCAAATAAACAATTTAGAAAACTATTCTAATGAATAGATAGATGACCTTGGAATGAATAATTGTTAATCCAACATTAGCTTATTCATCTTAGTATGACAGTGTCTGGATAGCCTTTTCTTTAAGATATTTAAAAGGTTGATTTTATGATTTCATCTTTCATTATAATTTTATAATACAACTCTAAGTAATTGTCATTTCTCATTTTAATAAGCTCAATACATTGACAGTAGTTCATCATTTTCAGATTTTAAAGTGTAATAACTTTCTTAGCAATTAAAATTAGTGTTAACCTTTTAACCGCTAATTATATTATTGGTTGTATGAGGTAAAAATCAAATCTTTTAATTGGCCAACTCACAAACTGAAGACAAAGCCTATTGTTAAAACACATTCGCCTATTATATTAAATTCAACTCAGATATGTTTATAAAAAGTATATTACTAATTTTTCAGGTTATGAAAGAGAACGAAAGTTCTTTCAAAAATAAATTGCTATTTATTTATTATAAAATATTCAATTTCGGCAAATTTAAAAGCGAATGTCTAAACAAAAAAGTGCTGACGCAAACACTTTTTTTCAATTTTACGTTATGGAAAAGTAAAGATTTCTTTTTGCTAAATCTTAAATATTTTTACGAAAATCTTCAATATTTTTCGAAAATAATTTTGTTTTTTTAGTATATTTTATTAAAAAACTATTTTAATTTCTCAAATTATATTTTTTTAATACTTAA
Source organism: Epiperipatus broadwayi (assembly GCA_028023455.1). NCBI lineage: Eukaryota > Metazoa > Onychophora > Udeonychophora > Euonychophora > Peripatidae > Epiperipatus > Epiperipatus broadwayi. The sequence continues at coordinate 8,617,370 of JAQFVV010006208.1, read as the reverse complement.
ATTACATTCGAAATGAAAATCTCAGCGTTTTTTCTTTATTTTCTTTGATCAGACGGTTTCTTTGTTCTTTCCAGCCAATCAGAATGTCTTTTTCGGCTGAGAGCTGGCTGACAGACAATCACCGACAAGGTTCTTTTTTTGTTTAGTTTTAAATGCGTTTTTTTTTTTTTTACTTGTAAAATAATTCAGAAGAGGGCACCATCTTACAGAACTTTTAAAAACCTAATCAATAACTGTCAAACAAATATTCTAGCATTAAAACTAGCAGAATTAGAGTGCTGTCAGATGTCAACAAGAGACATCGTAAGAGGTGGGAAAAGGGTTAATAGTTAAAATAATAGCTAAATTGTTGAAGATAATTATTAGAACAAAAGTTCAAAGGCAGCTAATGCTTTCATATAAGAACAAAGTAATACTTTTCTCCATGTATGTTCTGTTTTTTCTGTAGTCTTCTTTTGAAAATTACTAAGATTACTGCTTGATAATTTGGTTGAACATATATCATAGTGTACTACTGCAATGGGTAACTTTATTTTCTATTCAGTCAGGGAAATGATAAAAAATAAAATTTAACACTTTTAAACTGATTCAAAATATTGTAAAAAAAATGAGTTAAACCAAACTAATCAATTTAAAATTATAGTGAAGTGAAGTTGAAAAATAAGATTAAGATTTATTTTATAATAGTTGTGTGCATCAAGATTTTCCATTGCATTTATTGTAGTGTGATATATCTAAATCAATTCTCTTCCAGTATTTTATCATAATATGTAAATTATTAGAGTATTTTTATCTTTTACAATTGATCCATTTAATCTTGACCTTTATCAATCCAGACTATTCAATCACATGACATCTAGACTGACAAATAAGATATAAATAAACTATTTATTGAATTTAATGATTAAATAAGTTATTTATTTAATCAATTTAAACTTATTGACTTATACATATATATATATATATTGCACCTTTACTTAAAATATGCTCTCTATGAAAGCTTATAATATTGCATGTATCTTTTATTTTAAAATATTATTACTTCTAATAACCTTTTAAACTTTACATTCATTCACATGCATGCATATATATCCATACATTCACATGCACATTAAATATAACCATTATTTTAAAACAATGAAAATAAATTAATGACTAACATTTAAAACTGCTTTAAATTGACAATTATTCCAGTTAGTTATACTTAATATCTCTAAATTCTGATTTTAAACACTCTTACAGAAACTAACATTTAATAAATAATTACTTAAAACCCATTTACTAAAACCAACTAACTAAAAAAGATCCTAACAGAGTTAAATAACCATTTTTATACAGCATAAAATAACTTTGTTCATAGCATTTACTTGAAACATAGAAAAATTTAAATTAACTCTTTTTGGATTTAAACTATTAATTTTAGTCTTTTAATCAAATATTAAATAATCTAACTATTTTTAAATAAGTAAGAGGTAAATAGGCTAACTAAATTATTTTAATCCATAATATTGAAATATTTAATTTAATAATAATAATAATAATAATAATAATAATAATAATAATAATAAGAAGAAGAAGAAGAAGAAGAAGAAGAAGAAGAAGAAGAAGAAGAAGAAGAAGAAGAAGAAGAGGAAGAAGAAGAAGAAGAAGAGGAAGAGGAAGAGGA